>DWNH01000011.1:0-26684 GCA_018249895.1 Tiana niger
TTTTCCTTCACCGAAGAGCAAGTGATAATTATTGTATAATACGCACATAACATTGAAAAATTAGAGGTGCGTGCTGCAGGGATCGAACCAGGACCTACCGGAATGGTAGGCCGAAATTCAACCACTAGGCTATCACTGCTCTTCATATCTATATTTATTATCTACTTAAGGCTATCTAATCTATTCACTTAACGGCATTATTATTTGAGTAATAATACAATTAATGATACAATTAATTAACTTACAGTAGTGGTAGCTTCGTTCTGAACTAAGTTGGGCAGCGGTCCACAACACACCCTGGGTTCATAACCTTCAAAGCCGCACTGAGATTGTCTCAAGAAGTTGACGATGTCACTGGTTAGAGGTCGCTTTTGGAATGCACCCAACAACTGCGGACAGTCGTTCAATTTTATACACTCACTTGTTCTGCCTAGAGGAGTTGTGCACGCTGAGTCTGGAAATAAATAATTATATTTGTTAACTATTACGTTTACAGACAAAGGAAATATGGTGTTTCGGAAGAAGAGTGTGGTTGCCGGAGCATACGAAATACAAAGACAAAGACAAAATTATTTATTTGCACAAATATGGGTAGGTACAAAATGTGTTGCTACTTCTGAGGACTAAGATGATCACCTCGTATTTAGGGAACTCCGGCATCCACACCCTCTTTCCGGTATAGAGTAAATTGGTTCACGGTATAATTGGGTGTGGCGGAGGTACCCCGGGCGGCAGCCTACTATCTTTCAAATCGTGTACATATATACTTATATTTCCAATAAAACAGTACAATTTCATAAATGCTTCAAACTCGTAGTTAACCCTTCCTGTTCTGCGGGTGTCAAGACTACACTCAAGGGCAACAACATGCGATAAATAGAGTTCATGTATCGCATTATCCATTTCGAACACTGGTTTATATGTAATTTTGAGCTAACCATTTGGAACTTTAATAAAGCTCATAATATTCCAAGCCGTTAAATGTATGCATAAAAATACTGTTGTTAATTTGTTAAATGTCAAGACTATAAATCAAGTTTTGAATACCTGTTTATGATATATAAACTTCAATATTCAAATGATCATGTTTTCCGACGCTCGTAATCCTATATGTAATGTACAGAAACACGTATAGGCAAAAAGCCATCTATTATTAGAAACCTTGTCCCACTGTGATTATAATTTTTACAAAACTAATAAAAATCAAGTTTTATTTATAAATTCTGTATAATATTTAAACGATGGACAATATTTACACATTAATTTTGATTGTTATTCAAACGGGCGGGGAAACATAAACAGAGAAAACGTATTTGAACTAGCGATATATAAAATCATATAGGTGTAAAGCACCGCACAGTAGTTGTTTCAATAAAAATTTCTGTTATAAGTAATCGCATTTTCATTGAAAAGTATCTGTAATGCATGACTGTGTACTAGGATTCCCCTAGGATGAATGTCATGAACACTGAAAGACAATTCTACGTATATTAACACCCCGTTACCGGGAACGGAAATACACGTAAATTCATCACTTCAATCCAAGACTCTAACTCCATTGCAACCATTATGCCACAGGTTTACAAATATTATTTATGTTCGTTTGATTACATTGTTTGTTGTATAGCAATTATACTTTATTATAAATTTAACGAGCTTTGTAACCTGTTGTTGCGACCTGTTTAATTAAAAAGGCAATATCTAAATTGCTCCAAGAATTCATTGACCTAACAGGAAAACTTCTACTTTATTCTCAACGCATACGCTAACTTAGCTTACCTACATACTTATAATACTATAATAAGTAACAAATACTTATTTTATAGATTTGTTTTTCGAACACGCACACCGATGCACGTAGCAATATAAACAATTTGCAGAAAATAAGGAAAATAATTCATAATAATGTTCAGATGTGTTGTATGAGCTTGAACTTTGACCGATAGATTCTTGATAACATCTGCTTAGGGGTCGAGTTTTGTTAAGATACGTGGATTTTAAAATAAAAGTAGCTAATGAGAATTACATCTCACACCTAATACACATACAACATGAAATGGCTTTGTCTACTAGAGCTATTTCATAGGCCTAAGGAAATGAAATACATGCAAGCGTACAAACTCGTCTATTTCACAATGCGACATCTCTAGATCATCCAATCGATAGATAAATTACAGGACTCACATAAAACTTTAACGTTAACTTTCCAGTAGTTAAATGTAGAAACCGGTAAAATAAAAATAAAAAATAAAAGTAAAAATTACTTACGTGCATAACTCCATAGGAACGTAAAACCCAGTAGCACTAAATAATTCATTTTTAATTTTAAAATTTTATATCAACACTTTCCTGTTACGAGACCACTGTCATTACTGAACCGTCAGTCCGCACTAAAGCGCTGAACTAAAACAACTATGTGTAAATAATAAGATGACGATACTTGCTCGTTCACTTTGCGGCTCGGGATTTTATAGGTGAACGTCAACATATGTAGCGTGTGAGCGTGTATATTTTTGTAGCGTTTGCAAAAAAAGTGGCGATCGTAACCTGTTCTGAACAGACCACGATAAGTGTTGTTATTATTATGTACACTTCGTTTAACTTAATTGGCTTGTAACTTAGAATAGAATAGAATAGAATAGAATAATATTTATTGTGATATCTCACTACAACATACAGATACAATAAAAATTACATTAAAGAAAAAAAAAAATAAATAAAAAAATATAATTTATAAAAAGTTCTCTGTTTATGTAGGCGATCTGGCGCCAAAACTTATAGATGAACTGGCGTCACTAGTCGATGAAGTGTTCGTCCCATTGTTGTCAAATCCCTTAAATCACGAAGGTTGGCCGCTGGTTGTCTCTCAAGATATCCTGAAACAAATTCACAACCTTAAAAGTACTGTTTATGAGGTAAGCGTCCCAAATTTAACGTAAGAATCTATACCTAAAGTGAATGTGAATACGTAATCCGAAATTATTTAAACTGATTGTTTAAAATAGGTGAAAGGTAAAGTAAACGGGCAAACAGTACTGCCATTACCAGTAGGAGTAGAACTCGTCCATGAAGCTGAGAAAGAAGTGCTTAAGGGTGAAGAAGTAGATCTGTATCTGAAGAGTGCTATCGAAGGCGTTGTTATAAAATGGGCGCAGCAGATAAATGACGTTATGATGGAGGATTCGTCGCAGGCTTTCGACAACGGACAGAATCCTTTGCCAAGTGTTGGTTAGAAAGTTTCTTGTATTCATTCCGTATTTACTTAAATGTAAAAAAATAATGCAACAAAGTAACGATTAACACAACTTTCTCGTAGATTTACATACTATTAGATATTGTTACATAAAATAGTATCTATAAAAGCTTACAGCAATTTTGTATAAACAGTTTATTGCGATAGATATCCATAATTTTCAAAGAGAAGACTTTCGAGAAAATAGCATTAAAGTAGGCATGATTAAAGTAACCAGCTGTTTTCATTAAATATAGTAATGATAGCGTAGAAATTCTACAAATGATCATGGTATCGCTGAGAGAAAACCATGAAATTGCTTAGGCAGTGTAAGCTATTATCGGCTTTCTTCTTAGTAAAAAAATATTATTCAAGTTCTGGTAGAAGCCGCGGTAATTTAATTTAATCAGAAAGCGCAATACGTACGTCGTTGCAGATAAATGGAAAACTTCCGATATTTTAATCAAAGAAACTCACATTGATTTTTATAAATTTAATGAATTAAAAGGTGATTAAAAATAAGAATAACCACAGTTTCATAAATACATATTGGACTGTTTTCTAAATATAACATTCTTTCAGAGCTTGCATTCTGGAAGTCGCGTTTGAGTAATTTGAATTACATCTATGATCAACTACGCACAGAAAGAGTGCGATGTATGGCGGTCATCTTAGAGAAAACTACATCTGCTTATTATCCCTGCTTTAGTCGTCTTTTCAAAAATATTGTTTCAGGTACTTTTCTTGTTTTTTCAACCATTTATTATAATCAACTCATAGGAAATAGTATTATTATTTATTAGAGCGGCCTAGGGGCACTTACACTAATTAAACTTGGGTTAATATAATTTAAAAACAAATTATTAAATTACAATTATTATTATTAAATTACAATTAAGTAGGCTCTTACTTACTTTCGTACTCTTACGTACTTAAGTTAAAATAAGAAGTTTAAAACACTGTTATTTTGTAGCATTAGCGGAAGCGCGAGAGATTGATTTATATCTCAAAACATTAGAGAAACATTTCCAAGCCCTAGAAGACACCGACTTCACAGAATGTCAACCATTGTTTCGTCCATTATTCCACGTCATATGTATGGTCTGGAGAGATTCTAAATACTATTGCAGCTCTTCGAAACTTATGGTTTTAATTAAACAAATTTGTAATTTGCTCATATATCAGGTAAGGAAAAATGATCATCTTTACTTTGCCTATCAGTATATTGATTCGAAAAATGACTTTATTACTTATTTTTTTAATTTTAGGCAAAGAAATGCTTAGATCCGAGCACATTATTTCACAGTGATATCGACGAGGCGAGGCAGAGAATCCAACTGACGATAGATATACTAAAAAAATTCCGTCAAACATTCGATTACTTCAAGGAGAATTTACCAAAGTATTTCGTTGACCGAACTGTCATTCCATGGACATTCCATCCAAATGTGGTATTTGAAAGGATGAATAAGTTTTTAGGAAGGTTAAACACTATACAATGGTTCTTCAAAACTGTACTAGAGTTTCAAAAGTTAGAAAAAATAGAAATTGGCGGGATGAAAGGGCGTGTTTTAGGGGGACAGATTAGAGAGATATCTGCAGAATTCGATTCCTATTTTCATGCATTTGCTTCGAAATCGTATGATGTTCTTGATCCTGATGATGAAACCTTCAACGAAGATTTTAAAGAATTTCAGGACAATATTATCGATTTGGACTTAAAATTGTCCACTGTTCTTGCTGAATCTTTTGATAATTGCTCTACATTAGAAGCAATATTTAAGGTATTGGATAATACTATTCTTTACAACATTCTGATATTTATAATTTATTTATTAACAAATATTGTTAATTTCAGTTAATAGAGATTGTAGGATCTGTTTTGGACAGACCTATGATAAAGAATGAATTTACGGCAAAATATTGTGAAATTATCGTCATGCTGGATAAAGAAATAATCATTTGTGAAGTAAGTTTATTACACAAGTTTTACGTTAATTTGAACATTGTTTCGTGAATATCTTGAATGGCGCTATACGTTTGCAAGTCTTGGTTAGGTCGACTGGAATGTTGCCCCCTCATAAATATTCTAGTCAATTTGTAATGGTGTTTCAGTTAGATATTAACAATTGCAGACTTAGTTGAGACTGCATCTTAGTCCTCATAATAGCAAAGGATTTACATATGTACATACGTTTTCAAAGAAGGCATCAAGTCTGTTTGAGATAAAATGGGAAAATCTATGGCTTTCATGCTCAGTATTCTACTCATTTTATATAAGGAACGTCAAAATCCACATGTATCTACCTAACATTTGATATACAAGGTCTCTGGTCCCGCCAGAGGAAATTACGAAATAAATCTAAAAATAAAAAAAACAAAAAAATAACATTTGATATTCTACCCAGTTCCATTTATTGAAGAGTTTTCGCTGGATTACGTACTTATTGTCATTATATTTTCGCTACTTTTGTTTCACTTGCAATTCAAATTTTAATGTTAAACATTATAGTAAGAAGCGCCAGTGGAATATTATTTTCTTGCAGGATTTATTTAACGAGCAAAACAATCGTCTTCAGAAGTACGGACATATGGAGGTGGACACGTTTCTTCCACCCATTGCAGGCGGCCTGCTCTACATGACGATGCTAGCTACAAGGATTACAAAGCCTATAGCTAGCTTTCGCAATTTGCCGCACCCGTAAGTGAGCTGGGTGGGGCAAATTGCGAAAGCTGATTATTTGCTTACATTCTTCCTAAAAATAAATATTTGGGTCATGGTACAATTTTTGCTAACTTGATATTGTAACTTTTGAGGGTTCTATAATTTTTGTTATCTGTTGATGATTTATAGATCGAGCGATCAGACAGATACCACCGCCACACCGATTTCTACCGTGAAATAATTACATATGTATTATGTTTTAGAAAGAAAGGTGTAGTTATCGGCGAGTTTTAGGTATTAGGCGTCTATTTTAGTCATCAGGTGTAATAAGGCGTATGTGGGACCTCAGATAATGCTCTTTCTCTCTTGAGTTAAATATGGTTGTTCATGATTACTGCAGTAATTACTTAATTATATCTGTATTTGTAATGTAAATCTCAGGTTTTTATAATTCTTGATGCAACTAATTAATATTATATGCGATATACATGTATACAGTTAGTTTTAAATAGATGTATTAGATTAATATATCGTTTGATGTAGGATAAAGGAGTCGGACGATGCGATAAGGATTTTTGGTCGATATGATAAGCTTATTGATGACATAAATGAATTTAAGAAAAAGTACTTTAAAGAATGGGCTACGAACATACCTAAAGTAATTGAGGAGAAAACATGCAATACTATACTATCTCGACAAGGATCAGATCTTGTTTTGAATTTTAGTCCAGAAGTAAGTGGTATCTTTGTGCTGTTTATCTAATAAACTAGAGATATTCTAGTGGTTAAATTCGGGATACGGTTACATTGGGTCCGGGTTCGATCGTAGTACGCACCTAGTTCCGTACGCACTGTTACAAAGATTTCCGTAATATTTTCGAAAGACCCGTACGTGACTAGCGTATTGGGTAGCATAACCTAACCCATTATTAATATAAATAGAATAATGATGATGAAAATGCATATATTCTTAAATTTGCAGCTTTTGGATCTTATGAAAGAAGTACATCATCTACGCACTAACACTGATGTACAAAATTTATTGCCAGACGAAAGTAAAAAATTATTTGAAAAACAAGAAATTTACAGACAATATAGGATTAATCTGGGTATAACAATCGATTGGTATAATCAAATTAGGAAAAATAGTCAAAAAGTAGAGTTCGATTTAGTTGAAGATGAAATCAAAGCGATTGATCAAAGGATTGAAATGGCACGAAATGAGCTTAACTGGAATTCAAAAGGTGATAAAATAATTATTCTTCTTTTAAAAACTTTTAATAATTTTTTATTGTTTCTATATTATGTGAGTTTTTAGATCTTTGGAATTATTTGCAAGAACTTCACAAATTAGTAGGCAGCCTATATGAGCGAATGTCAAAAATTCAAGATAATTTAAAAGAGATGAAAGAGATAATGAAAACATGGTCGTCGCAGCCACTGTTTGAAAGAAGGGAAGGTAAAAAGGTAAGAAACCTATCTAAAATTTTCATTTTATTAAAATAATGATTAGTGCATTGTTACTCACTTCGTCTAAAACCTATGTTCCTCGTTATATTTTTTATTTTGATTAATTTTACAGGACACGTTATTAAATTTAGATGACCGTCAAGAAAGAATAAATAAACGCTACACTGATATAAGTGAAACTGCAGATCGGATCAGGGTATTGCTAAAAGAAAATATGGAAATGTTTAATATGCAAGATAATCAGGAATCGGAAAATTGGCTATCGTATGTTTCATTTATAGATAATTTATTTGAAGAAGCTCTTTTCAAGTGTATAGCTTGCAGGTAGATATTTATATCAAAAGAAAATCAATGTGCTATTTCTTATCTATACTGGTACATACAAGTATATGCTTTGTATTTCAGTTTAGGTTATATATCAGAACATATGAATCCTAAAAATAAACTAGCACCATTATTTGAAGCTCAGCTTGAATTATGGGAGCCTGATATGGTATTTGTGCCCAGTCTAGACCCAAGCGACGAGAAAGGATTTACTGCCTTGATCGATAACCTTATTAACGATATTTTAAAAATGTCTTCTTTGATTGAAAGAATAGATCCTAAGGGAAATGAATCTTATGAAGACCAGATTTTTAGTAATGATGATGTTGTAGAAATGAAAGATGATATTCTAAATGGTATAGAACGGGTTATTGAAGAAGCTAGTGACTTCTGTAAAACTTTTGAGAATTATTCCTATCTTTGGTTGGAAGAAAGAGATGCCATCATGGAGGTGTTTTTAACGTATGGCAGGATTCTTACAGCAGAAGAGATAGACAGGATTGGGTCTGAAGACAAAGACGTTCAGGTTCCGGTACCCTGCCCACCAAAAATGGAGGCATTTAGGGAACAAATAGATCATTATGAAAATCTTTTTTTGGATATAGAGGATATGGAGTCGTACAAAGTATTTAATTCCTGGTTTCAGGTAAATTATTATCTATTAACAATATTTTAAGTATAATAATTTTATCTTGAATTTCACTGCGATATAATTTAACAATTTAAAAATATATTTTTGTGCACATTCCTAAGGTGGATATTAGGCCATTTAGACAGGCCCTTCTTAATACCGTTCGCAAATGGGGCAACATGTATAAAGAACATTTAGTCAATAATGTAACATCAAGCCTCACTGACTTAGGAAACTTTATTCGCGAGGCTGATGAAGGTAAAATTAGAAAAAAATTTAAGTGATTCGTTGAGGTACTAAATATAAACAACATTTTGGAAATGAATATTTTTTTAGGATTACTTCAGCCAGTTCCAGAAGGCAATTATGAGGCTCTTGTGACTGTAATGGGTTATTTGATGAATGTTAAAGATAGAACAGCAACAACAGATGACATGTTCCTTCCTTTGACTGAAACTATAGAACTACTTAAGTTTTACGATATGGATATTCCTGAAGAAGTCAACGTTCTTTTGCAAGTTAGTCAGTTTAGTTAATATAAATTTATAATTACATTTTTATTGCAAAACATCGAAACTTTTTAAAAAATTTTTTTTCATTTCTAGGAACTACCAGAGCAATGGCAATCGACGAAGAAACTAGCTCTAACAGTGAAACAACAAGTTGCTCCTTTGCAAGCTGCTGAAGTTTCTTGCATAAGAAAGAAAATCACTACATTTGACTCACATGTGACCTATTACAGAGAAGTTTTTAAAAGATATGATGTAAGTATTAGTATAATCTCTAATTCAAGACTGTTACATTTAGCATATTCTATTCATAAAGGCCTAATTCAAATATTGTTTAACAGTTCTTTAAATATGAATGTGATGACCCATATGCAGTGATGTCAAGGGTTGATCATGAAATGTTGCATTTGGAAGATGAAATGAAAAACATTCAAGAGTCCGGTTCGTTGTTTGAAGTGAACGTGCCAGAATTCAAATTGTTAAAACAATGCCGGAAAGAACTTCGGATGTTAAAGGTAATTAGTAATTACTATTTCCAGGAAATATTTTAGTCAAATGATTTAAATGATATTAAGAGTATTTAATTATGTTAAAAATATGTCGTATTGGCAACGGGACTGCTTCAATCGCTTCAATATTGACCGATCTTTCCTGTCCAAGGCTCTAGCTTGTGATACGACTTGAGCCCTTTGTTGATCTTACAAGGCTTATATGATTATGCGTCTGACAGGAAAGTATGAGATTTTACCTAGTAGTTTATATACACACAATACATTACTAAAAGATATATTCAAAATGAATTTTAGTAAGTTGTTATATTCTTAACAAAATCAATTTTATATAATATTAGTATAGACAGTACATATTAGAAAATTTACGAGAAAAAGCACTATTTTAGCAACTTTGGGACTATGTATACATCGTTAGAACCAGTATTGAAGATTGGAAAACAACTCCATGGCGTAAAATAGACGTAGAAAATATGGATATTGAGTGTAAAAAGTTCGCTAAAGAGATAAGATTATTGGATAAGGAAATGAGAAGGTACGTTTAAATGTCGTATAATATATTATGTGTGTACCCCATATTGCACAAGAAACAAAAATATGTAGTTTTGGAAATTTTCAGTTGGGATACCTATATCAATTTGGAAGCTACAGTTAAAAATATGCTAACTTCTCTAAGGGCTGTTGGTGAACTTCAAAACCCAGCAATTAGAGAAAGGCATTGGGATCAACTAATGAGGACTACTAAGGTAAAATGTTTAGGTCTTGAAAATGTCAAAGTTTGTATATTACTTCCAGTGTACATATCCTCATTTTGTTTCGTTCGTACGTTTTCTATTGGATTTACTGGATATATAAATTTGACTGTTGTGCAATTTGCATGTCTGTGTGCATCATGCATTGATGTTTTAATTTAACAATGGCATGTGATTGTTCCTTTTATTTTAAAATTATTTTGGTTTGTGCAGCACGTCATGACTGCATAAAAGGGAATGCCATTATGTTTATTGTACATATTTTTCTGATTAATATTTATGGCTGTATGGTCTACGTCTTGCGAATGTAAATATGTTTACTATTCACAGAGCTTAGCTGCATTACCACCTGAACTCACTGTAAGTATAACAAGCCTTGTGTTTTACAATGTAAATACGGCAACATTCGATCTTGTGTGATATTCATTCACGTGTTCTTAAATATTTTCACCTGCTTAAGTTCATGATGTTTTATTTCCGTCATATCACGTGTACAAAGGACAAAAAATTTTCACAAAAATTACAAAATACCTATCACAAGTTTTAGTGTTTCTTTTAATATTAATATAGAATCTTCTTTTTATTGACTGTCTTTAACTCATGTAGGTAAGAATTGTGATGGATGTGAATACCACATTGGCAGATTTATTGGCATTAAATTTGCATGAATGTGAAGATGAAGTTAAAAACATTGTGGATAAAGCAGTAAAAGAAATGTCTATGGAGAAAATTCTAAAGGACCTCAATACAACTTGGAGTGGTATGGAGTTCGAACAAGAAATTCATACAAGAACAGGATGTGTACTGTTGAGGGCTAGCGAGGAACTTATTGAAACTTTAGAAGAAAATCAGGCAAATAGAATTTATTAACTTCTTTTAACTTCGAATACGTATGAAATGTAATTTTCATTTTACTAATCTTAAATAAAATTTTAGGTCCAACTTCAAAATTTAATCACTTCGAAATTTATTGCACATTTCTTAGAGGAAGTATCGAGCTGGCAGCAAAAGCTATCAATAGCTGATCAAGTCATTACTGTATGGTTTGAAGTTCAAAGAACTTGGACTCATTTAGAAAGCATATTCATGAGTTCCGAAGACATAAGAAAACAGCTTCCAGAAGATTCAATGAGATTTGATAGGATTGACGCAGAATTTAAAGTAAGCACGACTATTTCATGTTCAACAGCAGGATAATAATGCGTTTTTCAGGATCATCAATGAAATATAGCAATTATGTTCTTATGTACATAAATAGTATTTTAACATAACTTAGTTATTATCATTTATATTTATACAGATTCTGTCAAAAGATGTGTCTAAAACACCAAACGTAGTAAAAGGTACCAATAAAGAAGGCCTCGTTGCTAAACTCGACAGCTTGCAAAAGGACTTAGTTATATGTGAAAAGGCTCTGGCTGAATACCTGGAAACCAAAAGACTCGCATTCCCAAGATTTTATTTCGTGTCTTCAGCAGATTTGTTAGATATTCTATCAAATGGAAATCAAGCAGATTTAGTTATAAGGTAATTTTTTTACGCATAGGTAGGTACTTACATAATCGTTTTTTTAAGTACATTAATGTCACTTGATTTTAATCTCTCACAAAATGCCTAAAAATGCTATAAATATAAAACATTAAATAAATATTCAAAAGTTGACATAAAAATTACTACAATTAAATTAATCTCCATGAATTCCTTTTTAGACACTTAACTAAACTATTTGATTCAATTGCAAAGCTTAAGTTCATCGAAAGTGATAAACCTGGCGAGAAAGTGGCTTCAGGAATGATTGCAAAAGATGGCGAGCTGGTACCCTTTCATGGGTCTTGTGATTGTACTGGTCCGGTAAATACATATAATACTATAATAATCAAATCGAATTATGAAAGTATTTATTTTGCTAAATTTTAAATTATTGTAGGTTGAAATATGGCTTAATCGATTGCAAGATATAATGAGATCCACAATTCGTCAATATTTTGGGGAAGCTATAGTTTCATATGAGGAAAAACCGCGAGAACAGTGGCTCTTTGACTTTATGGCACAGGTTTCTCTGTGTTGTTCACAAATCTGGTGGACTACTGAAGTTAACATAGCTTTTGCTAGACTGGAAGAAGGTTACGATAACGCTCTGAAGGATTATTATAAAAAACAATTAGCTCAGCTTAGTACATTGATCACTTTATTGATTGGAGAACTTAGTAAGCAAGATCGTCAGAAAATTATGACTATTTGCACAATTGATGTGCATTCAAGAGATGTTGTAAGTAAATTGATTCAGGGAAAGGTGGAAGCAGGTTCGGCTTTCCAGTGGCAATCACAACTGCGACACAGGTTTACATAGATCTTGTTAATATATCATTTTCATCTATTGGTGAAGGGTAATTTATCATGAACATTAGACTTACCCAAGTACACTGTAGTTATCCAAGTTCATAGCTCATGCTCACGTTTTTATTTAATTTTTCATAAATTGAAATGTTATTATAAAATAATTTCGAAACAGTCATATAATCCCCATTATGACCCCAAGACAAACATGAACGAAGCAACTGATTTCAGATGGGGTGAAAAAGAGATGCATTGTTTTGCTAATATTTGTGATGCTCAATTCACATACAGTTATGAATACTTAGGAAACACCCCAAGATTGGTAATCACTCCACTAACGGACCGGTGTTACATTACATTGACGCAGGTAATAAACTTAACGTATCAACAAAAAATAAGCACAGTTTATAAAAGTATAATATTATAATGTTATAATATTTTGATTCTTTTTAATTGCGTTTTAGTCCCTACATTTAATTATGGGTGGAGGACCGGCTGGCCCGGCTGGCACAGGCAAAACAGAAACCACAAAAGACTTAGGAAGAGCTTTAGGCATTATGGTTTACGTATTCAATTGTTCCGAACAAATGGATTATCAGGTAATATGAAGTAATATAATATATGTTATAAAATAACGTGCTATATACCCTATGTACATATGTATATATAAATTTTTACAGTCCTGTGGCAATATATACAAAGGATTGGCACAAACGGGAGCATGGGGCTGTTTTGATGAGTTTAACAGAATTTCTGTTGAAGTATTATCAGTAGTCGCTGTTCAGGTAAAATCTGTTCAAGATGCTATAAGGTAAATATTATTACTTAATGTAATACTTTTAAATAATTGTATTAGGGCTTTAATATATTTTGAAATGTCGTTACAGGGATAAGAAAGAGAAATTCAATTTCATGGGTGAAACTATTGTACTGGTACCAACTGTTGGGATTTTCATAACAATGAATCCAGGATATGCGGGTAGAACTGAATTGCCCGAAAATTTAAAGGCTTTGTTTAGACCATGTGCTATGGTGGTACCTGATTTTGAACTCATTTGTGAAATTATGTTAGTAGCCGAAGGATTTCAAGATGCTAAGATTCTGGCTAGAAAGTTTATCACACTCTACACTTTATGCAAAGAGTTATTATCTAAACAAGATCATTATGATTGGGGCTTACGTGCTATTAAATCTGTACTGGTTGTAGCCGGATCCTTAAAGGTAAAAATATGTTTCCTGCAATCTGTTCCTATGAAATCAGCGAAAAATAGTTTTAATTATTTTGTTGGGATCTAAGTATTCCTTTTCTCGATTATGTTATTTTAGAGAGGTGATCCTGGTAGACCAGAAGAAGAAGTCCTAATGAGAACATTGCGTGATTTTAATATACCGAAAATTGTAACCGATGATATGCCTGTTTTCATGGGGTTGATTGGTGACTTGTTTCCCGCGCTTGAAGTGCCAAGAAAAAGGGATTTAGAATTCGAAAGGACGGTTAAACAAGCGGCAATGGATTTAATGCTCCAGCCCGAAGATAATTTTATTCTTAAAGTAGTCCAACTTGAAGAACTATTGGAAGTACGTCATTCTGTTTTTATAGTCGGTAACGCTGGAACTGGAAAAACACAGGTGTGGAAGACACTATTCAAAACATATCAGAATTTAAGAAAGAAGCCTATTTATAACGATCTTAATCCGAAAGCAGTAACCAACGATGAACTATTTGGTATAATAAATCCAGCTACGAGAGAATGGAAAGATGGTTTATTCTCAGTAATTATGAGAGACCAAGCAAACATTGTAGGAGAGAATCCAAAATGGATTTTGTTAGATGGTGACATAGATCCTATGTGGATTGAATCTTTGAATACTGTGATGGATGACAACAAAATATTGACACTGGCTAGCAATGAAAGGATTGCACTAACACCGACTATGAGGCTTATGTTTGAAATTTCTAATCTGCGAACTGCAACACCTGCTACCGTATCAAGGGCTGGCATTTTGTACATTAATCCTCAAGATTTAGGATGGAATCCGTACGTATTGTTTATATTGCCTTGCTGTAATAGAATCTCTTTTTCAGTTATCTAAAGTGAATATAAAACAGCAATTTATATTTTGTAAGAAATTAATTTTTTCCAGTTATGTGACAAGCTGGGTTGAAACGAGAAAGATTCCCGCAGAAAAATCGAACTTAGTCATATTATTTGATAAGTACATACCTCCGTGCTTAGAGACAGTGAGAAACAGATTTAAGAAGATAACACCTATAGCAGATATGGCACATGTGCAAATGCTTTGTCATCTCCTCAACTGTTTATTAGTCCCAGAGCATACACCACCAGATTGTCCGAAGGAATGGCATGACATGTATTTCGTGTTTGCGTGCGTTTGGGCGTTTGGGTCCGCGATGTTTCAAGACACGAACGTTGATTATAGAGTTGGTAAGTTACATACAGTATCGAGAATTTCTTAATGAATTCTATTTAATTAGCCTTGAACTTGAACTTGATGTCGTGCTTTTGCAGAATTTACTAAATGGTGGGTAAATGAATTTAAGAATGTCAAGTTCCCTACAGGCGGTACAGTTTTTGATTACTACATAGATCCTGAAACAAAACAGTTTACGCCGTGGACTGAAAAGATAACCAAATTTGAATTGGATTCTGATATACCATTGCAGGTACATTAAAAAAAGGTTTAGTTGTGCTTTTATATCAGAAATCTATGCCTATATACATAAAAAGGATACAGCTAACCAGTCACTAATATGAGTGTCCCCAATATTAATAAGATCATAATTTTATTTGATTACGTTTTATTTTTTATGGTTTTAGGCCGTTTTGGTACCCACAGCAGAAACTATAAGAATCAGATTCTTTTTGGATCTTCTTATGAAAAATAAACATCCAGTGATGTTAGTCGGTGGCGCTGGTTGCGGTAAAACCGTTCTGGTGAATGAAAAGTTACAGGGGTGAGTGAAACAATGTATTAAGTTCGTGTGTGTTATCCTATTAAAGTGTAAACAGATACAGAATTAAGAAAAAAAAAGATTAACTAATTAAAAATATTTAAAGGAACATTCATAAATAGTTATAACCAAGAGAATTAACGGAAATAAATGTATGCCTTTTATTATGTAGCACACGTAGAATAAAAATATAATATAATATATTCTATAATAATTCAATTTAACGTTGATAGGTTATCGGAGATGTATGCAATTCAATCTGTACCATTCAATTTCTACACGACCTCAGAAATGCTTCAGAAGGTTCTAGAAAAACCTTTGGAAAAGAAAGCTGGTCGAAATTATGGACCACCAGGAAATAAAACATTGATTTACTTTATCGACGACATGAATATGCCAGAAGTTGATGCTTATGGAACTGTATCACCACATACAATAATAAGGCAGCATTTAGACTACAACCATTGGTATGATCGCACCAAACTTACTCTGAAAGATATTCACAACACTCAATATGTATCTTGCATGAATCCGACATCTGGAAGTTTCACAATAAATCCGAGATTGCAAAGACATTTTTGTGTATTTGCTATAAGTTTTCCTAATACCGAGGCGTTAAATAATATATATCACTCAATTCTAAGTCAGCATTTAGCAAATCCTGAGTTGAGGATAAGTAGTCAAATCGGGAAGTTATCACGTAAGTACATACATATATTATTAAGTAGGACTATGTACATATATATATCAAAAATATTGATATGAAAACTTGTTAGTGCTCTGATATTATTTGTTCATTTACATCTACGTATCTACTCTGTTTCAGCAAATGTTGTATCAGCAGCCATTGCTCTTCACAACAAAGTGTTACAAGTATTTTTACCTACTGCTATCAAATTTCATTATATTTTCAACTTGAGGGATTTGTCTAACATATTTCAGGTTAGTTACATAGCATATGCCATATTTTCAATTTATACTTTTATTAGAATCGAGATAACGAAAGGCCATTTTTCATTTACCATTTCAGGGATTTCTATTCAGTACCAATGAGTGTTTAGTAAATCCCTCAGATTTAATACGCCTTTGGCTACACGAAACTCACAGAGTCTACGGTGACAAACTTACTGAGGATAAAGACATCGACGCTTTCTTGAAGATGCAGGTTGACATTTGCAAGAAAAATTTTGAGGTATGATAATTGTTGTATTGAAGATTTTTCTTTAGCCAATAAAAAAGAGCAGAACATTTTTGATCGATTTCTGAAATACTGGACCTTGTTGTATTTGTAAATTTTTTCAGGATATTGACGAAGGAGTAGTATTCGAGCGTCCCAATATCTACTGCCACTTTGCTGGTGGAATTGGTGAACCTAAATATATGCCTATTACAACTTGGGAGCAACTCAATAAGCTGCTTACAGAAGCTATGGCCAGCTACAATGACCTAATTGCTGCAATGAACTTGGTGCTGTTTGAAGATGCTATGATGCACATTTGCAGGTGGGTCTAAACTCAAGAATCAGTGTTACGTTTTATTTTCTCCGTCCTCGTGTGTTAATTTCGTTTTTCTTTTTAAACAGTAATACCAGATTTTCTTCAATATTTAACAATTATTCATTTTGATTTCAGAATAAGTAGAATTCTGGAAAGTCCTAGAGGTAGTGCATTATTAGTAGGTGTAGGAGGATCTGGCAAGCAATCGTTATCCAGACTCGCTGCTTTCATATCCAGTTTAGAAGTACTACAGATCCAGCTTAAGAAAGGCTATGGAGTATCTGATCTTAAGGTAAACTACGAACGTTTTCAACAAAAAAAAATATAAGAAATGTACGTACATATAACTATATGATTTATACTTTTTAGCATGAATTATCTGGACTCTACATCAAAACTGGCCTGAAAAATGTTGGAATAATGTTCCTAATGACAGATGCCCAGGTGGCTAACGAACAATTTTTGGTACTCATCAACGATTTATTAGCTTCTGGCGAAGTCGCTGACTTATTTCCAGATGACGAAGTAGAGAATATAATAGCTGGAGTGAGGAATGAGGTAAAAATAATTGAAATTATAAAGAATATAGAGGTTCTAATGTATTTGTTGTAATTACCACAGACATGTAGTACCATTTATTATTTATTTAGGTAAAAGGAGCAGGTTTGCCGGATACCAGAGAAATTTGCTGGAAGTTCTTTATAGATAGAGTGCGAAAACAATTAAAAGTCGTATTATGTTTTTCTCCTGTCGGATCTACTTTACGAGTACGTTCACGGAAGTTTCCAGCACTGATCAATTGTACCTCCATTAATTGGTTCCATGAATGGCCTCAAGAAGCTTTGGTTTCTGTGTCTATGAGATTTTTGGAAGGATTGCAGGTGCTTCCTGTAAGTGTTTTATTTAATATATTAATGTATACAATGGTTTTGTTTTAAAAGAACGAAAATGATGAAATATATATTTATTATTTTATTAGATTACTCTCAGAGACTCAATATCAAGATTTATGGCGTATGTACACACTTCAGTCAACACGATATCTCGGGCTTATTTGTCTAATGAGAGAAGATACAACTACACAACACCAAAGAGTTACTTGGAACAAATTAGTTTATATGCAAAATTAGTTAATAATAAAACGGATGAACTTCGCGCGAAAATTTCTAGGTAAAGTAGATTACTATATGGATATTGAAAATGAAATATAGATGAGCTTATGCAAATGTGTTTTATAATATACTTATAGGTTAGAAAATGGTTTAGAAAAGCTCCGCAGTACTGCATCACAAGTAGATGAATTAAAGGCAAAACTAGCTATACAAGAAGTAGAACTGCAACAAAAAAATGAGGCTGCTGATAAACTTATTGAAATGGTTGGCATTGAAACAGCTAAAGTACAAAGTGAAAAAGCACTGGGTAATGTCATTTTGTATTTTTAATTTTCTGAAAAATTTATTATACGTACGGATGCAATCCCTTCTCTTACCTAAGAGAAAATCCGTGCTTAGTAGTGGATCAGTAATAAATTGATAAAAGTGATAATTTACTAATTAAAAATAATCAAAACTTTACTTGTTTCAATATAGCTGATGAGGAAGAAGAAAAGGTAGCAGTTATTGCAGAAGAAGTCTCCAAAAAGCAAAAAGATTGTGAAGAAGATCTTATTAAGGCTGAACCTGCCCTTGTGGCTGCACAGGAAGCTTTGAATACTCTTAATAAAGCTAACCTTACAGAATTAAAATCATTCGGCTCTCCTCCTGGAGCTGTAACAAACGTAACAGCGGCCGTAATGGTTTTGTTAGCGCCTGGTGGGAAGATCCCAAAAGATAAGAGTTGGAAATCTGCTAAGGTTACTTAAAACTTTAATTGTTAAATTTGAATTAGACTATTTATATTTGATTATTTATATTAATATTGTAAGCATACTGGGACGTGTTAATGTCCATTGATCTATATCAGAAATCTACTTCATATCTAAAAATATCATTTGGGACTTCAGGACTATTATTATTTGCTCTTTATTTACAGATGGTGATGGCGAAAGTGGACATGTTTTTAGAATCTCTAGTTAATTATGACAAGGAAAATATTCACCCTGACGTTATAAAAGCAATTCAGCCTTATCTCAAGGACTCTGAATTTGAACCAGGTATGTACAAGAACCACACGAACTATCACTAATAGAATACTAAATAAGAAAAAACTTACAGAATATAAAATTTAAGTGTTCACTTCTAATAATACTAATAACATGTTTTTTAGAATTTGTAAGATCGAAATCAGCAGCTGCCGCTGGGTTGTGTGCATGGGTCATAAATATAATTAAATTTTACGAAGTTTTTTGCGACGTTGAGCCTAAAAGGAAAGCTTTAGCTGCTGCCAACGCAGAATTAGCCGCAGCCACTGAAAAACTTAAATCTATCAAGTCTAAAGTTGCTGTAAGTATGAATTATGGTATATTTAGAACTACTACTGCTACGGCTAGAAAACGATGAGATTTAGTATTACATTTTAGAATTCAATTGTCGCTACTGTGTTTCGTAGGGAAGTTGGATGATATGAAAATATATAAATAATATGTACGAAAAGAAACCTAATTTTGAATTTTGTGCAAAAAAATAACATAATTACTGTTTTAATTAGATAAAGAATAGATGACGATATTGGTGAACATATTATATTATATGTAGATCATAGAACTTTTTCTTATATTGTAAAAATATATCGTTAGAAGCTTATTTATGTTTCTAACTAATTAAACTGTATACATAATTATTTTTTTAGTCCTTAGAGGAACAACTAGCGACGCTCACGGCGGACTTTGAGAAGGCAACATCAGAAAAATTGAAATGTCAACAAGAAGCTGATGCTACCAACAGAACAATCCAATTAGCCAATCGTTTAGTTAATGGATTGGCGAGCGAAAACGTACGATGGGCTGAGGCGGTATCTAGGTAAATAGATACTTAATGTAATTGGACCGTTCAATTGAATTTAGTATTTAATAGTAGTATTCTTCTGAAATCGATTTTCTTCCAGTTTTTTTATCCATATAGAGAAGGATTTCGATGGGTTGACAGGGATATATGTACAATATATATTATGTATATAGTTAGTTATTCTAGATAGATGAACAGAATTTTAGCATGATTTAAACTTCACGATATAAACTTTAACTGTTCTAAATTTCATATCCTTCCATCCACGTAATTTTCGTAAAAACGTACGAAGTTTTTTATATAAAGGATATCCTTATGTACCTACATATATACAAATGATTACAGAATGTTTTACCACAATATGTACACACATACATTTAACTCTTAAATCTTAAACATTTCTTTACTCTTTAAAATCGATTATTCAATTGGTTTATAATTAATAAGTGCTTAATTGTAATACATTTCAGTTTCATGCAACAGAGCACTACGCTACCGGGCGATGTCCTTTTAGTGTGCGCTTTCATATCTTACGTGGGTTGCTTCACAAAGTTGTACCGATTGGACTTGCTGCATAAGAACTGGCTCACTTTTTTGAAAACTTTAGAGGTATCTATATTATTTAGAAAAAAATTAATTAGGTACTGAAATAAGTAGTGGATACTTGCTTGTACGTAGTTATACGAGTCAATTCATTATGATTTTCAGTGTTATTAGATGTAAACGCATGTCGCATCAAATATTTTTCAGCTTTTATATGTATAATATAACTTTAAATGATGAAAAAATATAAGATATCAAAAACGATATGAATTTAAGTCAATTGTTAAATTGTTAATCTTCTTTGTATTCACAAAATAAAAGTTATTGCCTTTACGCATCCCTTTTGTTTTTCAGTTGTATTTATCTGTTGAACCTTTTATGTGCAGTTAACAATCTCTAAATGTAATTCTTGTGATTTATTTTAAAATAAAAATGAATTACATTCACTGATGAGTAAGTCATGGGTTACATATATCTGTTTTAATATTTTTAGCCCCCAATACCAATAACAGAAGGGTTAGATCCCCTGACGATGCTAACAGATGATACTACCATAGCCATGTGGCAGAACGAGGGGCTACCTTCAGACAGGATGAGCACTGAAAACGCCACCATTCTATCCAACTCGGACCGATGGCCACTAATGATAGATCCACAGGTTAGACCTTTTCATTTTAATAGGAAGAAAGAACAAGCAAAATTTAAGTTAAGCGGCAGATTTAAGAGGTAGATGCATAATAAAAAATCCCACTTGTCATCAAAAAATTCAGCATAATATTTACTTATCTAAGCAATTATTTAAATTCGTGACGCATCGATATATAACAAAATAGTGTATACATATAAAAAAGTTAACAATTTTCAGTTGCAAGGGGTCAAATGGATAAAACAAAAATATGGAGATTTTTTACGCGTCATTCGTCTGGGACAAAAAGGTTATTTAGACACCATAGAGAAAGCAATCATAAAAGGAGAAACCGTTCTGTTAGAGAATATCGGCGAAACTGTTGATCCTGTTTTAGATCCGTTGCTTGGACGTAACCTTATAAAGAAAGGAAGGTATGATAATGAACATAATATGAAGATAATGAATATAATGTATAAATAATTTAATAGAAATACAATCTATTTATCAAAGAATTATCTTCTTCAGAATTAACTTTATACTTAAAATTAAAGTTATTTAATTTACAATATCAAAAATTTATGGAAATTTTAACTAATAGGTTTAATATTGAATTTCATATACGGTGTTTCAGTATTATAATCTTTTCAGGGCTATCAAAATAGGTGACAAAGAAGTCGAATACAGTCCAAACTTCAGGCTTATCCTTCATACTAAATTGGCGAATCCCCATTACAAGCCAGAGATGCAGGCACAAACAACGTTAGTCAACTTTACTGTAACTAGGGACGGGCTTGAAGACCAGCTGCTGGCTGAAGTAGTGAAAGCAGAAAGGCCTGATTTGGAGGAATTAAAAGCTGAATTGACAAAACAGCAAAACCAGTTCAAAATTCAGTTGAAGGAGCTTGAAGATGATTTGTTGTCACGACTGTCGTCGGCTGGAGAGAACATATTGGGAGATACGGCTTTGGTAGAAAATTTGGAGACTACTAAAAAGACAGCCGCCGATATCGAAAGAAAGGTAAAATTTAATTTTAAACTTACTAACATATTGTTACTTACTTGTCAAATGTAATTAAATTGACTTAACTTACAGGAAATGTAAAGATATTCGTGGTTGAAAACTATATTGCTTCCCAGAAGTATAATTATTACCTTTTTTATTACGTCTATTTATAGGTAGCCGAAGCTAAAGTGACGTCACACCAAATAGACCAAGCTCGTGAGTTCTACCGGCCAGCGGCGGCGCGAGCATCCTTACTGTACTTCATACTAAACGATTTGAATACTATTAATCCTATTTATCAGTTTTCTCTAAAGGTACTCTTTGAATTTTGGTTTGAAGTTAGAATTTAAATATCTTTATAATGAATTATTTCAATTAAATTGATAAACAGTAATTTTACATCTATTCGTAGAATGTATATTTTTCCCGTTACGAAACTTTAATTGAATCTAAGTTGTTGTTCAGTCAAAAATACTATTTAAAAAAAAATTTGCAATTATAGGCTTTTAGTGTCGTATTTCAAAAAGCTATATCAAAAGCAGAGGAGGCAGAAGAAGTAAGCCAAAGAATCAAGAATCTCATTGATTGCATCAGTTACTCAGTGTTTCAATACACATCGCGAGGGTTGTTCGAATGCGACAAACTTATATTTGCGTCGCAGATGACTTTTCAGGTATTGTATAATTTTACTTATTTATTGCATTCATTGTGACTTAAAACTCGAATGATGGCTTTTAACTTAGACCACAACCCAAGTCTGCCGAGAAACCGAGACTTCGATATTCTACGTAAAGTGCATTTGTAATACAAAACTACACACATCGGTTTATAATCTTAGCAAAAAAATCTCATGTTACTGATATTTATCTGAATCAGAAATAAAGATCTTAAACCGAATTTTTTTTTTCTTTTTTTTTAAATATTAAAATTTATTTTCTCCACAAATACAGATTGGGATACAATTATCTATGTATATATGTATTAAACATTATGGAACTAAGGTATTTGTGAAGACTGGTCCCTATATTAGCTTTAAAACCTGTGTCCACAGGAGACCAGGCCCACCGCAACAATAGCTTCATAATCTAATTA
Organism: Tiana niger; assembly: GCA_018249895.1. Lineage (NCBI taxonomy): Eukaryota > Metazoa > Arthropoda > Insecta > Lepidoptera > Hesperiidae > Tiana > Tiana niger. Next base: position 23,108 of record DWNH01000011.1, read on the forward strand.
TGACTAAGATGTTATGGTTATTGTTATAACAATGTAAGTTCGAACGTAATTAAATCAATTCTATCCGAGTTATATAATACCAAACGACCATTATTGATAAAGGGTCACAAAGGTCATTTTTAAACAATGAAAGTGACATTGAAAAGACCTCAAAATTATAGTTCGGCGTGATGTTGTAAAGTTATAACGATGCTATAACTTTTTTAGCAATCTAATAAATAGCAGCATGTTAAATTTGTTACAGCCATAAATCGATCGTGCTGTAGTGTTTTTTGTTTTTTTTTCTCTTAAATTAAAATTCTTATGCCACCTGTATTTTAAGTTATGACATCAACATTAGCACCCATATTTTTTGTAGCCAGCAATGTACTATTCGCAAAATTAAAAATATATCTTTTTCACATTAAATAGCAACTTGATTTAGGAATAAATTATTAATCATTTTGAGACAACTCACATAAAGCCATTTGATTTACTATACTCGTAGTCAACTGATAAACATTTCTAAATACCCTACCCTACCATTTCTAATACACCACTTACATACTTACACCCAGACACAGGACAGAAACATTCATTCTTGACTTATTTTTGTTTATGTTAACGAATTAAGGGTTGTCTTGAGATCGCTATTTTTAGTGACAAGACCGTCTGTCTGATGTACAATTATCACTATGGTTATGTTAAGTTTTTGGTGTACGATAAAGAGTATTTACTTCTTAGTGAAGTATTAGCTTTTACCTATGTATTATACAGTAGGTTTTTCTGAGCCTTTCCAGCAACTTAAATAACTAGAAAGCTACGTAATTTTTTCCTCATAATCGTTTTAACTTATTAAAAGGTAACAAATGACATTAAGAATTTTATTAACAGGTACTTCTTATGAGCGAGGAAGTGTCGCCAGCAGAACTAGATTTTTTCTTACGCTTCCCTATCAAGCCTCACGTCACCAGTCCGGTAGACTTTCTTTCTAATCAAAGTTGGGGAGGCATCTGTTCTTTGGCGAGCAAGGATGAGTTTAGAAACCTAGATAGAGACATAGAGACCTCGCCCAAGAGATGGAAGAAAATTGTTGAAATGGAATGCCCTGAGAGAGAAAAATTTCCGCAGGTATTGAGGCATGAAAAATATTAACAACTACCGCTATCAGGGAGGTACGATAATCACATTCATTGCTACCGTAAAGCAAAAATATTAATATTGTATTTCGGACGAAAATTTCTTAACAGTAAAGTAGCGTATTACGGAGAAAAACGATGGTCGCCTCGCATTTAGTATACTCTAGCATCTGCACTCTTTTTCCAAAACATTATAAATTGCCTCTCGGTAAAAATGGGTGTGGTTAGTGGTACTATTTCATAAATGACTGCGAATATCCGCTATTGATAATGTATATGGGCTGCAGTCACCACTTAACACCAAATGACTTTTCAGCATTTTATATATAAAAAACTATATAACTTTATATGTTTTGCTGAATGAACTAATATATCGCGAATAACTGCAGCATTGATTTATTTATTAACATGACATTACCTTTTTCTTAGGAGTGGAAAAATAAAACTGCTTTGCAAAGATTATGCATGTTGAGAGCATTAAGACCAGATAGAATGACTTATGCAGTAGCGTAAGTATGAATTTGTATGACAAATATTATAAATATAGGAACTAAATCTATATACAAATGTTGCATCTTAATAAATTTATTATAGAGCTTATATTGAAGAGAAAATGGGAACAAAATATGTAGAAAATAGAACGGTTGAATTCAGTAAATCTTTTGAGGAGACCAGTCCTACTACACCTATATTCTTCATATTATCACCTGGAGTGAATCCCCTGAAAGATGTGGAAGCTCTAGGAAAAGTCATGGGATTTACGGCTGATAATGGAAATTTCCATAATGTGTCCCTTGGCCAGGGGCAAGAGGAAGTGGCTGAACAGGCGATGGACGAAGCTCTGGCAAAAGGACATTGGGTTGTTTTGCAGGTGCGCTTAGATTTTGTACTCTAACTTATGTGAATATCTTATAGTCATAGCCACGCACCAGGATTCGAATGTACCATGGTACACACACACCAAACACTAATACCCGGACCAGGAACAGAAATCTTTTAACACTTAAGTTTTTGCTTCGTTCGGGATCAAACCCAGAACCCTTCGAATGGTATACCGGCGTAGTAACAGTACAGCTTGTCATTGTACTTCTAAAGTTTGCAAATAAAAGTAGTTGGTTTTATAATTCCAATTCTGCTAAGTAATATCTGCTGTTTTTGTATATAATATTATACTTTTTTGGGTTAGGGTTTTAGGGTTAAGGATTAGGGTTTTTGAGTGTCCTGAAACATTAGATTCTTACAGCGCATTATATATGTACATTAGCTTGTTTGAACGTCGAAGTTAGTGTCGTTTAGAAATTAAGGATTTCATATATAATTTTCTTATTTAAAATTTTATTAATTCATATAAAACCTCGACTTTGAAACAAATATAGTTTGAAAGAAACATAGACAGCGAAAAACGGATACAACGATACGAAATTTTCTTTAATTTAAGCAACACTTCAACAAGACTATAATACGTAAGATTCACGATAAATAAATTTTTCTAGAACATTCATCTGGTTAAGAAGTGGTTGCCGAATCTCGAGAAGAAAATGGAAAGTTTCACTTCGGGCTGCCACATGGAGTACCGTCTGTTCATGTCCGCTGAACCCGCCGCCACTCCGACGGCACACATTATACCCCAGGGAATACTGGAGTCTAGTATCAAGATTACTAATGAACCACCCACCGGCATGCAGGTACACTGAGTTTTAATACGAGATCAAGATTTTTTATCCAACGGATTTTGTTATTGATACTTTACGTAATTTATTTTTTGCTAAAATGTCAAACCGACTCTAAAGTTGAAAAATTTAATTTGTCATAGACTCTAACGGCTGAAAGTAATATTCGATCTTGATCCGATTTTTACTGTCAAGATTGACAATTCAATCGACTTTAATGATCAAAGCGTGCCAATAACCGATCCGTAGAATGATAACATATAGTAGATCGATCTACAGATTGCGTATAACGTCGGATTGATGTCAATCTGAAACTGTGGATACAATATTAATTTCGGGCGTAAATATACATAATAGTTGTAGTTTGTGCAGTATACACGGGGACAGCATCTAAAATAAGCTATTGAAGTCTGTGAATTATTTATTTCTTAATTTGAAGTCTGTTTTAATTTCGACTCCATTTATTATAGTAAGTAAATAGAAAATTATTTTTAGGCAAACATTCACAAAGCTCTGGACAATTTTAACCAGGAAACATTGGAAATGTGCGGAAAAGAAGCAGAGTTTAAAGCAATACTGTTCGCTCTTTGTTATTTCCACGCAGTGGTAGCCGAAAGAAGAAAGTTCGGGCCTCAAGGCTGGAATAAAATATATCCGTTCAATGTTGGTTAGTTATATCTATATATATAAAAATGAATGTCTGTATGTATGGCATCGATGAACTCAAAAACTACTGGACCGATTATTATGAAAATTGGTATATATATGTATTTTTCCACGGAGAAGGTT
>DWNH01000012.1:0-26592 GCA_018249895.1 Tiana niger
GAGGTGTTCCTGTCGCTGCCTTGCGTGCTGGGTCGCTCGGGCGTTAATGACGTCATCCGCCAGCCGCTCACCCCCGACGAGCTGCAGCAGCTACGCCAGTCCGCTGCGCTCATGGCCAAAGTGCAAGGCGGCATCAAGTTCTAAACTATCGCCGAATTCCCTCTACCAAAGCTATTTAAAGTTATTTTTAATGCTATTAGCAATGTTTCTCGACGTCTTTTAGCATTTTGAAGTGATAGATGTAGACAGAATTTTTTCTAGTGTTTATAATAATAATCTAAACTTTTTATTAACTTTACTTTTTATTATTTCTTTGTACCAACTCAAGTTCAAGAGAATTCCAGCTGTTAAGGAGACTCGAAATATTTATTGATAAGAAATAAAGAAAGCAACAAATATAACTAATATTGTTAAATTTTGATAATGCATTTTTTGTACAAATTGTATTCGAAAAAATTTTAAACAAGCACTATCCTAATTGATTAGACTGAAAAGCTAACCAGTGTACCTTGTCAGTGTGATTTGTCTTGTTCCATACTTATATAGTTGAATTAAATATCATATTAATGTTAATATTTTAATGTTTTCATATAGTATAGACACGTTCACATCGCACGTACTATGTAAGGCTCTTGCGGCGAGTGGGCTTATTAGAAATACACAAGTAGTGGGTGGAATCAGTGTTATATTCTTTTTTTACATAATTCGTTTTATATGCGTCGTGTATGTGAGCGCTTGCTTGAGAACACTTGCCCATTTATACCAGTGCTTTACATTTCTTGCTATGCTGCTTCTTCATTTTTAAATTTGTTTGTTTAATATCAATGTTTTGTAAGAAAAAAATTTAAGTCATTTATTTTTAGGTTAATGTTATTTATTTATATTTGTAGGTTTGAAAACTATAAGCATTTTGAGAAATATTATATATAACTATACTTGTAAATATTTGTTCTATACATTACAAACATGACAGGACGAATTATGCCTTGTTACATTTTTATACTTTTTCAGTATTTTAAGGTATTTCTAAATGTTATTATGATTATATTCTATGCATTTTAACTTCAATTAAAATTTATTACTGAATATGTGTTTTTGTTTTTATTTTTGCATTTCTTTAAACCTTCCAATAAGATTTTTATACAATTAAGAAAAAAAAATATAACTACAAGGCCCTTTTCGTAAGGTAGAAAATAAACAGCACATTTCATAAAATTATACAATGAATTTTATTATATCATAATTCACATAGTTACATCAGTACTAATACAATTGGATACTAGAAGAGACACTGGCAGCAGCGACAGCCGCGCCCCACGCACCTCGCGTGACGTAGGGCAGCGCGGTCAAGTGGAATAAAACCCTCGATGTTTCAAATTCATGAGCTATCAATAAAGCTGCACAAAAACCTTTACCTCCTGTCTTGTGAATTTTAATTATATATAAAAATTACACTTTAAAACGCAACATGACTTCATTCTGTAAGTTGTGTCTCTGTTGCCATGATTTTTAAAACAGGTGAAGATTTTTGTGCTCCTTTCTTACTGAGATAACCTTAAACGAAAAGAAGCTGTTATGGTAATACTCCTATAAGAAATCATATAATACTTGTTGATTTGGAATCCAACAATAACACATTTCCTGTGCAGTCTACCTAAACAGAAACTATTTGATGATATGATATACTATGCTATTATTTACTCAGACTTAACAATATTTGTTCAATTATTGCAAAGAGAAACAATTTAAAGAAACATTGGATCGCAGACGACATGTACATATAATGTAAGGGACATCATTTTTAGCGACGGACTAACTGTTTCCACAAAGTTTCTCTACAAAAACTATAATCGAATAAAGCACTAATCACAAATATGTCATGTTTCTTAAGAACAAAATCGGGAAATGGAAAATATCTACACTGTATGAAATTCACCTATTCCTATTTAAAGCAGCAACAATATACTAGACAGCAAAATGAGATATTGAAGGTTCTGTGGTGATAACAGAAGAGCACTGAACACAGCTTGCGTGATATACATTTAATATAACAATTACAGAGCGGACCATTCCGCGCTCTTCATTTTGTTATTTCACTATCTTTTGCATTTTATTCTTACTATCATAACATTCAATACAATACTATTACAGCTCTGACTAAGTTAACATTCAAGGTATATTTATTTCATAGTCTGTCCACATTACAATTTGAATAACGTTTGTATAAAGTATATTAGATTGCGGCAGTAATAAAAATTGACTCAGCTGTTAAAACTATTTTAAAAGATATTAATATAATGAATGACAAAAATTTATATAATATATTACGTAGTTAAAACATAATCAAGGTATTTTTTTGCATTTTGGTCACAAATTAGGATACACCTATATACTAGCTAAAACTTAAAGCTATTTACAATTTAATAGATTTTAAAAATATATACGTTAAAATCAGGAATAAGCCAGAAATATTATTTTAGCATAAATCACAGACACTTGCCTTATAGTCGGCCACTCGAGAAATCATACAAATTTTACAAATTGCGAAATATTATAAAGAATACGAGTACATAGCTTTTAATAAAATATAATTTCAACATGCACGGCCACAGTACATTTTAAAACAGTATGCCTTAATAATAATTTATAAATTTCGCAACACATACGGCATCGTACTTTCATTACATACAATCGATTATAATCCTAGAACCTTTAGAACGTGCCGGCGCGAAAATTATTTAAACATACGTAATCAAGATTATTGGTATCGAAGAAAAAAAATTGTGATTTGGCATTTAACGACTAAAACGAGCGACGGTATACGAGAACATCGAGAAACGCCGCCGGGAGATTCCAAGCACGCTAACAATACAACGAAACCGACAGGTGGGCACATTGACTATACGAATGATTACAAAACTTTAGCTTAAGATAGAATACAATGAGTGAAAGATGTTTAGTAACTGTTACCCATACTCAGCTAGGTACCACTTCATTACATTTTAGCCAAATCGATAGCGGCAACGAACCTTTCCAAAGAAAAATATTGTTTTCTTCTGTCCTCTTACACAATTTCAATACACTAATTTCAGTTCAGTAAGCTTCGCTTTCAGCGTCACATTTAGTAGTCCTCTCGGCCGGGATACAAAGGTCTCTCAACGATAGTATGTTATGTATATCCTAGAATAATATAATATAATAAGGCCGACAATTAGGATCGCGAAATAATGATATTATATCCCTCCAATTGAGAACCTTGGGCTATATCGGGACGAGGAATGCAACATGTCCGCGACTAGAGGTGGTAGACGCTAGGCGGGCGGCGGCGAATGGGCGTGCGGGCGCGGCGGACGCGCGTACTCATGTCAGGTGTCGTTGGGCGAGCGCAGCGCGTGCAGCGCGTTGGCGTGGCCACCCGGCCGCCGCCGGTCCAGGAACGTCTTCAGCTGCGTCGCGGACAGCGCGCTCGTCGGAGCCTGTCAATACATACGTACATTTTTCATTTAATAGACTGTTATCAATTGATCGACCTTCAAGTTTTGCGATTCTTTTTTAAAACACTATTTTAATGTTATTGGTACTTTACCTCGTCGAACCAAGGATCACTGAGGGCGTCTTTGGGTGAGAGACGGCGTGCCGGCGTTGGTTCGAGAAGACCGCGAATCAAGTTTTGAGCGCGCTCATCGATGTTAGTCCAATGCTCAGGCGGGAAGCAGTAGTCACATTTGATTATGTTAGCAGTGGTTTCCTCAATAGATTCATCCAAGAATGGTGAGAGCTAAAAGATTAAAAAGAGACATTAATTTTTTTTTGGTGTTGGTGGTCATCTGGTGTTAAGTGGTCACTGTAACCCAAGGACATTCACTTGCAACTTCAGGCAATATTATAGTCCTACCTGAGATTCTCAAATAGATGCGTTGCTACTTCTGAGGACTAAGATGATCGCCTCATATTTAGTGAACTCCGGCATCTACATCCTCCTTCCGAAACACAATAAATTACTTTACGGTAGAAGTGGGGGTGGCGGTGGTACTTCCCCGAGCGGCAGCCTACCACTCTTGATAAACGTAATTAGATTTCTACATGATATATACATATATTTATTAGATTAGAAAAGAAAACAATTTTTTTAATGAAACGTCAAATAACAGTTTTACTCACTCCAGTAAGAAACACGTATAGAAAAACTCCAGCAGCCCAAGCATCCCATGCTGGTGCGGGCGGCCGACCGAGGACGCATTCTGGAGGTGCGAATTCTAACTGAGCGGGTGCTGGCGGAAGAACCATAGTGGAACTCTTAGAACCTTCGGCCTCCGCAACACCAGTTTCTATAGCAGAGCCCAAGTCAACCAGTTTCAATTGCGGTTGTGCTCCCCCCAATTCTATAAGTATGTTTTCCGGCTGAAACAAAGTCACATATGAAATTGTATCCACTAAGGCCAAATCAACATTGTGAGAAGAATCTCACAAATTTAAATAATAAAAGGAAATAATAATACAGAGTCAACATATACAAACCCTAACGTCGAGGTGTGCGACGCAGTTCGAGTGCAGCCAGTCGAGCGCAGAGAGCAGGTGTCGCGTGTGGTACGCGACGGCGTGCTGCGTGTACGCGTGCGGCGCCGCGGCCGCCCAATCGAGCAGCGCTCCGCCGCCCACCAACTCCAGCACCAGCGTGTGTGCGCCCGCGCGCGGCACCTCCGCGAATAGCGCCAGCGCGCGCACTACCGCGCCGTGCGCGCTGCGCGACAGGATACGGTACTCGCGCATCGCGTCCGCACCACGCCCACCGACCACCTATTTGCGTTATACGCTTTATTTCGCTATTTAATGCGTAAATTCGCTAAACAAATTAAACTGAAGAAATATGAAGGAGAAACGATAATGTAAACTTTGGTCATTGCCACTCAATAATGCAAATCGGGCTTTGGAAAGGTATGGTCGACTAGCTTGAATAATAAGCCTACATTTTTTAATAATTTCTTACATTTGTTTTAGCTTGAAAATAACTAATAAAAAACGTTTTTACGTACGATTAAAATTGTTAAAATATTAACAAAGATTTCAATCGAACAGCGCAATTCTTCGCTTGGGACTTACGTTTCAGACAATCTTACACTTTGATTCCACACCCGAATTTTTGTAGGAGATTGACTATGGTTTGGTCAAAATATCATTTAGGTAGTGATCACTAAACCTAAAACTAACCGATTATTTCTTTTAAAAACCATTTGACACCAAGTACTTATTATTTGATAAAAAAAACATCGGGAGGAAACATTCTCGAAAAGCATGTGGAGTCTATCAACCCACACTTAATCAGCACTAGATTATGCCTCTCCACATCTGGAGGAGACCCATTTGTTTTGTCATATTTATTATCAATATTAGGTTTGAAAATTCATTGTTGTAACCTGTTTTAGCGCGACACGTTGTCCCGTTCCAGTGTCCCGAGCGGCGAGCACACGGGCGGTCCTTCCGCGACCTATTTCTTCCTCGACGGCGTAACGCCTGGCAAATTGCTCGCGCTGCCAGCCGCCGCCGCCGCCGCACGCGGCTGGCCCGGACGCTGCTCCCGCCGCACCGCTCCGGGCGCACACCAGTCTGAAGCTATATTGACCAGCGGGAAGTTCTTCCAGAGCCAGCGTGTTAGCCGCCGTGGGAGTTTCGGTTGCGCGACGCCACTCTCCCTCCCCCACGCGGCAGTAGTCGAGGTGAGCGGGCGCGGGCTCATCCCACTGAACGACCAAGCCTCCGCCGGGATGCGCGCGTACCGCCGGCACACCCGGCGCTCCACCAGCACCGACAGTAAGCCGCCCTGAGCTTTGTACACCGCCTAATTCGTTGCTTACGAGACAACAGTACACGCCTGCATCGGAGGCGCGGCAAGCATGGATGGTGAGCGTCGCGAGGCCGTCCGGTGCAAGTGTAATGGCGAAACGGCCACCGTGGCGGAGCGCCCTTGTCTCAGGAGCAGTCTTGCGCCACGAGGCCGTAGCACGAGTAGCGAGCGCTCGGCACGCGAGCGTAGCGGAGGCGCCTGGCGCCACGGTCACGTCGGCGACGGGCTCGGCCAACTCGGGCGGCCGTAGCTCGGTGACGATGCCCTCGGCCGGCTCCCCGCCGCCCCCGCTGCCGCCACGCCGCAGCTTCAGCCCCCACGCCCGTTTAGATAGGCCCTGTCGGGTATAGGCAGGTTGACAACGCGCTCTTCGGACGCGAGCCGAACGTATGCAGTTTAAGCGACGCATGCATGCTCACCCTGTACTCCATCACCAACCACTTCCCACTAGTTACTTGTATACTATTTACAATTATTATAATAAATAAAAATTAGAGTCATTGGCGGTTATTCCGTAACACTTAGCACAATATGCAGTCTTGTGTGTGAGTCAAATAGGTCCGCTATCACAGTCTATGTTAAAAATGCATTTCCGTGTATATCATACCTACAACAAAAGAAATAAAGACAAGCGTTAAAAAGAAATTTACATGCAGAAACAAAACAAGTGCTTTATTAAGCGCAAGTGTAAAGGGCCAATGCTGTAAATGAACAAAATAATTTAGTAAAAAACCTTAAATTACCCTTGATAGAGTACAACACAAACAAAATAAATAAAAAGAAGCTTCGTAGAATTAAAACTCATGCCGTGTTTTGTAACGTTAAAAATAAGACAAATGTTTTAAGCAAAATGTATATCGTAAGTGATTAAACTTAAGGTCTTTCTTTTTGCATTTCGATCTCATAATCATATTGTTTAATAAATACATTAACAATATCGTTAATTGTTATTGTTCATGCAAACGTTATTACTTTGTTAATGTTTCAACCCTTTTGTGATTAGTAGTGAGAGTACAGACACGGAGTTGCAGCAAGATACACGATCATATTATAGGCGCAATGTTTATTCTGTCCAAGTCATATAGACCTACTACAAAATAAAAAAATCAATGAAATCGAAATTGGTAATTTTGTATAGGAACTGCCACTTCGAATAACTTTCAACAGATGGCACTTATGGCAATCCTAGTTTGACAGCTGTGCCCAGTGATACCATTTAGAGAATTTATCACCAAATTGAGGAAAAATAATTTAAAAAGAAAGATTTTTAGTGGAGGATTTTTGAGGGAAAAAGAAAATGTTTACAATTTACAATTATTTTCGTATAATTCATGTTAAATAGAGTCATCTGTGAAAATCTCTGTATCTATGTAACACTCAAAGAACAAGACAGTAGCGTCTCATGAAACGAAGCGTATTGCCTTCTATGATTTGATTGCTAAACTTAACAGTCGCATTTTAACAAAGTCACAATAAAAAAACAACAAATTTTTGAGAAATTTCAACATGTATGGTTTTTAGAACAGTGTTATTTCTAAGTTTCTAAGTTATGTTTTCGGGTGGCGCCAGTTGCGTTCCATTCTACAACTATTTTAGGCAATAGAGTTAGTATCAAATAAATTTTATGTGGTACGCAGTTCACCGCGTCATGCATAATATATAGGTACTTTATATTCAAACGTCTGTGTTTGAACCGGATTATATGGAATTTTAACGAACAATTCGTCATTTTAGTATGGTATTTATGGTTGTACTTTTTAATGTTGGATTTCATTTTTAGTTGAGTAATATTAGTAAGCGAGAACAAACCTATCATCTTCCATAGACTCACGAACACCTTATCGTTTCCAATCGAAAGGAATATATCCGAAATATTTTCATGACTATGCACTATGATACTTCCGGTGTTTTTTGATCGGCTCTAAATATTACGTCGTACATTTCTATGGTAAGGCCATTGGCCATTTATTTACTATGAATAAAAACGAGGAGCATAGGCGCAGGTCAAATGTCAATTTTATAAACTTATTGAGGTGCATTTGTTTTGAAATGAAAAAATAACATGCATTACATGAATAACTAGACGAACTAGTAGATAGACTGCCGCTGCGGTAGGTGCGGGTTCGATTTGTGAACCGCACCTCTCATATGTCTATTATCAATTAATTATCACTTTCTTTTCAGTGAAGGAAAACATCCACACACACCAACCTGCATTTGGACAATGTAGTGGCTTAGGGCTTAAACCCTCCACATATCTGAATAGACCCGGGGCAATCAGTGGGATAATGATAAGTTAATGATGATGATAAGGTTTAGTTAGTGTAAGGTTTTAGTGCAAAGAAAATTGAGATGCCATACTTGATCGACAATCAAATGGGTCTCGTATGACAGATCCAAAATTTATACTGGCATATCAAATCGACTGTGCAAGTACTGGCGAGGTTTCATACACTGCAATAACGACTATTACCATCTTTAAGCTAATATACATAATGTATAGGTAAATGACAAATTTCTATACAAGTATCAAGTATCACATAATAATTCCTTGCACCACTTCACCAATCCAGATGGGGTAAAATATTGCAGAAAGGTTAATGTGTGGTTAGTGACAAACTATTCAAAAGTTTTTTTTTAATTTCTTAATTCTAGAAAAATACTTACTATGTATACCTCACTAAATTTATCTTAAATAAATTTGTACTTGGTACTATGATGTTTCGATTGGTTCCAGGTAAAGTATTCTCTCTGATGTAACAGTGTTTTATATTTCTATTATTGATCGTATATATTTGTAAGGACTATGATTGCTCCAATTTGAGCATCAATCAGTTGAGATGTTACACATATGTTATTTCGTATCTGTTTTGTGTCCTATATATTGCAGCCTGCAGATAGATACACAAATAAAAGTAGAAGGGTTATTTTTCGGATAAATCGTATTTCTATCAGTAAACAAAGTTTTTAAATATTATTTGTGTACTAACATAACTGCAGATTGTAGCAAATATTTATTGACGCACATGGATCACCCACTTAACTTCTATGAATTATTAATAATCAGTATTAAGTGTGTATTCTATGTATAGGTATATTTTCCTTATGTGTATTACTACAATACCGATTATAAAATAAAGTTATTATTTTAGTGAAGACAGCAATACCGCTTGATTAGTCATTAAGCTTGCTAGTTTTTGCCTGTTATATCGTCCGCGTTAATGTGTGTAGGTACCAAATTTCCTTAAAATAAGTTCAATCGTTTTGGCTTGGTTAAGTAGCAAACATCTTAGCCTTCACATTTATAATATTCATATATTATCTACAGGCATTAATATGAATACTTAACAAAAATAGATGGATTATAGATATAGTAATTTCTCTACAAATTTGTTGTGGTTATTCTTGTTCTTTTCATACATTAATCCTTTTAAAAGCTTGGCACTATGCTCTACTTGTAATATTAGTTACAGATAATTCTTAAGATTAATGTTAGTCAGACATAAATTTCTTATTTACTTTACTTGTCATACTCGTCTAGTGACAATTTTTATGACGTTTATATTGTAGGGATTAGATATAGGAAATGGGAACGGGGAGGACGTGTGCGTCTTACGTTGGCGTGCGGCGTGTGCGGCGGCTGCGGTGGCGAGGTGGGGCTGAGCGGCTGCTTGCGGTCGTCGCGCATGCCGGTCGTGGGCAGGTTGATGGTGTTGGCCTTGGCGTGCGGCCGCTGCGAGCGCGAGCGCAGCTCCGGCGCCAGCCGCCCGCCCAGCGACGGCGGCACGCTCTCAGTCTTACGCAGCCCGCACCAACCCTCCCCCACGCTATACGGACGGGAATAGGTACTATTATAATCAAAATAAAAAACGAAACAAAAGGGCATACCAGCTCGCTACGTTTCTGTAATGAATTCTGTGTGTGCCTAACGACCTGGCATGATTAAATTAGAAGCTTTTTAATGATTATTACTATGTTTGTGTTTTTAAAACTGACTGTCTTATACTTCACAAAATCCAATATCACAAACTTTACATTACATTTGACATTTAGTAAATATTCTTCCCAGAACCGATCAAGTTCATCAATTCACATACTTTCTTAATGTACGCTACATCTGTATGTCAAAATATTTTCTAGTGAAAATTTTAAGGTTTCCAGAAACAATAGCCAACATACCGTATTCTATTTGCGGGCGTGTAATTTTTGGGCAAGTGATTGTCTGATAAATACTTTTTATGTGGGTTTAAAGTATTTATTAATCAAGGATCAAAACAAAAAGTTCATGAAAATTAAACAAGTTAAACCTTTTGATTAATTCTATTATTAATGCATGTGTCTATGCCAATATTAAGATAAATGACTATCTAGACGAATTTAACGACACCTAGTTGTACTCATAGTTTCACTGATGATAAAAGCAAGATTAAATTATTGCTTACAGCGTAGCGTGGCTCCTTGATGTCAGTTAGTTAGTTAGCGGAAGCTGGCCCCAGTGAACATAATAAATAAACAAATGAAAACAACAAAAAATAACAAGCATGCGGGACTAGAAGCAGTAAATCACAAGCATTTTTTAATTCACATTTATTGGTTACTCATATAACATATAAGTTGTTGAGAGTTACAGTGTTATCAGTAAAAGTTAGCATTATGTACACAATTTAAAATACCATACTTAAATATATACATAATAAGACAATTGTGAAACTATATCGTGTTTCAGAGCATTTCACATGAATATAATAAAGCAATTCAATTAATATAACACACGACGAGTACATAACATATAACCCTAACACAAATATTATGAAGCTAGTATTAATGAAGAATAAATACTACGTTCAATTACATAATAAGAGGAAGTAATAAATGTAGGTCTAAATATACAGTTATAATAATATTAGAAAGTGGTTGTACAAAGTTTGTTGTATTCACACATTAAGTGAAACATCTATCCTCATAAATTCTTTAACACTTCAAACTAAGTCAAAGTTAAGCCGTACTTATTATTGGCAAAATTTTGTCTCACTAGTAACATTTATTTTATGTTTATTTTCAATATCATGGATTTGTCTGAGCCGGATGGAAGACATTACGACATCACTTTAAAATCGAAGTACTAATATGAATGTAAGTATAAGCAGTATAATATTTTAGAAAATATTATACATGTAGGTATATATATAGACGTTAGAGCAGCGTTGGGGGCGGCCATTCGGCATATCACTCTCGTACCGCGCCGCCTCCGCCGGTATGCTCTGACGTCTCGCAGCGAAATGACACCAACTTATGATATTGATACGTTACAATATTACTAAGGCCTTACTTAAGCGCTACAAAACAACGAAAGCCGATTTATATTATCATCTAATGTAATCGAATAAAAGAACACAACGACACAAGTGAGTCCTCGTAGTGTCTCTTATAAACGTCACAGTAAACATTTAGTCGAACGATCATTTTATACGGATGTTGCGTTCGTGTATTCGATTGTATCACCTATCTCTATGGAATAATTTAACTATCGCAACGCCCTGGGAATGTTATATTCACTTACAGGCTACATGAAACCCAACAGTCTTATGGAAAAATAACTAATAAATAAAATTGGCCCCAGTACTTAAAGAATTAAAATATAAAGTGAAGTTAATAATATAAATTCGTACTTAAATGGACGTAAATTTGGTTTCAACTAGAGAAAACTTATTTAATCAAAAATAAAATATGATTATGGCCAAAACAATTAACTATTCTGACTGTGCAAGTATTTGTACGTACAATTACGAGCCATTATGTGTTGAGTGACTGTATCTCAACCATTCCAGATTCCATCCCAGTACGCACCTCAAATTTCAAATTTATTGAATATTATAACCCATTATCAGTTGTTTCGGCGATGCATTGTGAGCTCTGCTTGTATCTGACTGAGTTCTCTATAACATTCCAAAATAACATGTACCACTTAGTTACCAGTTAGAGTGATGCAGTAAAGGGTTCTTTACGACGTACACTTCCCAATATTATTGAGTGATTTTATTACAGAATAGATCTGTATCTATCAGTGAGAATAGTTTGAAATAAATAAACTCATGATAATGAAAGTAAAAGGACTGGGCCTCGATTACGTAAATACTTTTGATAGTTTTAATATTTGTAAAGACAATCCGAAAATATAATTTAATAAGTTCACATTGTTTTCGGATTGCTAAGTTATGTTAATGCATATACTGATATTTTATGATATTATTACGATATGAGAGTGAACTACGCTACCCTATTACACAGAAGAGTAATATGATCCCGTTACCAGTGTCGAATGTACGAGTCCTAACATCTAGGTGCTTCGCATTGTATGCCGATAGAGTCGTTTAAGGCCTCTTCGATCACCACTAGGGGAATAGTGAAAACCGCCACCATCGTGTAGGATTGAATTATAAGATCGAAGAAGGCATTAAAGGTATTATTACTATTCTATCGTGTATTCCTATATATCCCATCTCTTCCGCAAAAATATCTTTCCACACTCGCTCCCTTATAGCCAGTCTTCTTCGATTCCATCTTAGCACTAACCGAGTTGAGTTCGATATCATATATATATAGAATAATAACGAATAAACCTAAACTAAATGCTAAAATAATATTCCTTAACGCAGTGATATCGTTTCACGAGATCAGTATGGGTAATGAAGTCCCATTGTGAAGGTTCCGTATGCAAGAAATCGGTGGGATAAGAAGTGCGGTGAAGTTGACTACAAATTGCAATTTAAATTAAGAAAACAACATTTGTTATCTAATTGTGCAAATGGATCCACTCACATGGTACCTACATAAACTTAAGTATATATAATGTAATACTTATACCTTAGAGACACCAAACATAACGGAAGAAGATTAATTAAAGCTGCCCTATCCTATAACTAATATATAGCTAAATACAAGTGAAATAAAAGGTCCTTTTTGCTCTATGTCTTATTACCTTAAGCTAGAATTATATGGCGTTAATCGATAGCAAAATAACCTGGTTGGCCACTAACATACCGCAGTTAAAACGATGGAATCATCTCGTCCTTACGTTGCCAAATATACAATATTTTAACGCTAATTACGTTATCAATTCCAAAAATCTTAATCTCAAAACTTACACGATCGAATTGGACTTAGGTCGAGTACAATATTTACGCATACATCGGCAGTGTCACTCTGGTGTTTTGCGAAACATCATGGCAGTACAACATATCGACGTCATAGATTTTATATTGACAGTATGAAACGAGTTTACTGTGCACAATACAATATTCTACAAAGGTTATAACATGTATAGTTTGGTAGACTAAGAGTGTAGCTAATTTCGTCAGAGACGCTCTTGCTAGTGCAGAGACTTCAACTCCTTACAGTTTGAAGCTACGAAAAAAATTTCACGGTTAGTTAATATTTATAAAATACTTTCTCTATCACTACAAAATACTGTACATAGGTTTTGGACTTTTATTTTACAAAAATAATAAACAAACCTAAAACAACTTACAGAAGGCGAAAAAAAAAGAAAGTAAAAGTACTACCATTAAAATTTTGCGCCTCGGTAATTTTTGGTTTTCTGAATTAGTATTTATATGCAAACTCAAAAACAAACCATTTTTATATAAAGTATTGTTAGGGATTAATATATTTTCGTACTTTTGACCATTATTTTACACCTAATTATCGCTATATTCAAACAATGTCGGAGTAAATGAGAATTTCTAATAGTTTTCCGACCATTATTAAGGAAGCTGTGAAGTGCAAGTTTATTTATTGATAAAGAATGTAGCTTGATGTTAATATTAAGGTTTAGTTCAAATATTAGAGGCATATAACTTTAACAGCACCACTTTATTTGCTTGAGTTTAATAAATATTACAATAATATAAAGCATATAAATAAATAGACGAATAATAAAATCAGTTGGTTACTGTTTTATAATGAAGCCATATTTAACATAATAATTAAATATACAAAAATCTAGGAAACATGTTCAAACCAAGTACAAAAAATTTCCCTTTAAGTTATTTATAATATATT
The DNA here is from genome assembly GCA_018249895.1 of Tiana niger. Taxonomy (NCBI): domain Eukaryota; kingdom Metazoa; phylum Arthropoda; class Insecta; order Lepidoptera; family Hesperiidae; genus Tiana; species Tiana niger. The sequence continues at coordinate 13,904 of DWNH01000012.1, forward strand.
ATAATACAAATGACAAAAACGATTTAGAACACATTATATTATAGTTTACGCAGTGAGAGACGAGCTTTGTAGTTGTGTCAATATTAGTAGATTGTACTCTGTATCGCAGTGCTCTTGTCGGCACACTAGTTTCTATTCATACATCAAGGATAATAGTCTTCGATGACTTCAAACCTACCAGAAATAATTTGGAAAATCCAAAAACGCCTCTTAAATCTCATTCAAAAATAGAAAAATTATAAAGCAAAAAAAATATGTAATTCACCATTTTGTGGCGACGGCCATCTTGAATTTAGTGTTTTATTATGGTGTACTGTAGTATTCTTCAAGTTATGCTCTTTCATTTGAGACCCATATTGGGAGGTTTAGGTTTAGTATCAAAAGGGACGAATTGACATTTCAAGTGCTTACCTGGAAGTGTTTCAGTCTGACCACAAAAAAATGTGGTCCATTATTTTTATGTGTGTGTTAATCTATTGTGCTATGAGTGTGAAACGTTAAAAAGAATTACATTTCTAGAATAGATCTCTGAAGCATACAGTTTATATACAAACACAAAGCTTGAATCTGACAGCGCGATCTCAACCATAACTTCTTTTTATTCATTATTCATACAATAAATTTTGCAAACAAAAAGAGTATTTCTCACATACTAAGCAAATGAATAATGCTTTATACGTATTTTTACCAACATTACATGTCTTTGTCAAGTTTTGTAATTTGATACATTACAGCGTATTAAATCTATCAACTTTCCTTGATCATTACTCTCTTTTACTAGTCCAAGATGTGCATGAAACATACTCTTATAGTAAAGAAGAAGCCAATGAGCGTACAAGCCACTTAAAATGGTCATTGCAGCCAAAAGACATCCATACTCGACCCCAAATAATTTCAGAGTAATTCACATTTGAGATCGTACATCGATGATTTCTTTTTCTCGTCGATAAAGAGAGACAGCAACAGCGTGCACGTAACAACTGTTTCACCGCAGAAAGGTTTCCGAGCATCGAACACTTACGTGGCGGGGTCGCGGTTGGACTCGCGGTGCAGCTCGCGCAAGTAAGCGCCGGGGTTCTCGAGTGCGGCCCCGAACATGCGCTGCGACTGGAGGATAGTGGACAGCGTGGAGGTCCACTGGTGGCGGCGAGCCTCCGGCGCGCGGCACTGGAACGCCTGACGGGGCTTGCCCGGATCCATCGAGCGAATCACGAACGCACCATTGCCCTCCAACTCCTCCAGGTCCATCTTGTTCACCTGCAATTGTGGGTTGTGTTACATGTTATTAACATATTTTTGCAGACTTTCAGAAAGCTTCTGAGTCACAAAAGTTTTCGTACTTCATCTATATATGTATGTATGTCACATAAGTTATATAGATATCATCATCATGTAACATAAGTTACATATATATGTATTAAAAAAGTATCTAACTGAGTGGCTAACAACATTAACTTATGAAGAAACTGAACATTTATTTGAGGTAATCACCTAAAAACATAGTCAACGCACAATCACACACACCCCACACACCCACCTACACCCTACATACACACACACTCACACACACAAAACAATAAAAGATTTTGATTATTTAAAAATCATTCTTATGTAGAATTTATTATAAATGTAAAATAGATTTCCTACGGAAGAGCGGGACATCCTGGCACAAGTATAATACTTAAAAGGATGTCCAAACAACAAAATAATGTATATGAAAATTTTTCTAAATAAATTATTTTCATTTTAATATATAGATGATGTACGAAACTGCCTCACAAAAGTCTTAGTACAGTCAAATGGAGACAACTTTTTTCAAGTTATATGTTACGTTGAATTATACTGAGATTATTCAGTTTTCTTTTGTTACAGTTAAGCTAAAGTTTTATTATTTTTTATTATTTTTTATAAAGAACATTTATTGCGTATATTATGAATAATTTGAATTCAATATGAATGAAAAAGAAAAAAGAATTTGCTATCAGTAATTTAATATAAAACGTTTTCTAACTAGCTGCTTAAAGCTCCATTAGTTGGAACCCTCTGACATTTTCGACCAGCTCATGCCTTTATAGTGTGACTGTGAGGCGCAATAACACGAACGGCAAAATTATTGTGATGGTAGTCAGAATTAAACGCTGGCATATGATGACTTTGTGACCTTAGAAAAGATTTAGTTAGCTAGTAAAGTTTTTGTGCATCTGGACTTCGTTCGTCAGCACATGTTGAGAGCATAATCTATTCTGTAGGTTTTGTATGATTTACGATTGTCTTCGACTGTTGTTGTAGAGCACATACTCCTTATTATCTCACCTGAATGTGAGCCTTGTAGTTGTAGGTCGGGCTCGTGAATTGATTCTTCTTGCCGACGGCCTCACTGAAGATGACGCACTGCTGGAACAGGAACACGTGCAGCTCCTTGCCCTTGTCACTGCTGCTGCTGGCGTCAGACACCACCAGCGGCTCCTGGAGCAACAGCTTCCCTTGCGCTGTGATGTTGCCCTGAAGAACAACAATTACTTATTCTATGTTACATTATTCTTCTGAGATTATCTAAGATTACGCTATCGAGAAAACGACGTTCGGGAAAGTACCACCGCCACACCCAAATGTATCATAAAGCAATTTATTGTGGTTTGAAATAAGGGTGTGCTTGCTGAAGATCACTAAAAACGACGCGACCATCCTAGCCCTCATAAGTAGCAATGCAGCTTACGATATCAGGTATAACGTATTGCCTAAAGTTGCAAATGGATGTCCATGGGTTGCAGTGACCACTTAACACTAAGTGGACTATATGCTCGTTTGCTACTGTTATTCAATATAAAAAAAAACGTAAAAAAACACGAAATAAAAACTTAGCAGACAATCGCGTTAAAACCCTGTTCATTTAGAAATATATTAACTCACAGCATAAGAATAATCTTTAACAGCAGAGCTGACAGCACCACGCGCGTGCGCGTGCGAGATGCACATGCTTTTATTTAAATCAAATATTTATTACACATAATTACATATTCTTTTACGCTAGCAGAACCGCGGATCAAAGCTATTTAATAGTCCTGGATGCAAAATACAGTATTCCTCAGCAAGACATATCTACTTTGTCGAAATACATCATTTACCTATTTATTCAATAAAATAATAAATAAACCTCAATTAACATCGAGTAAAAGAATTGTACACAATAAAAATAATAAAAAACCTTTTCTGAAGCAACATATAAGACCAATGAAAACTTTTTAACATTTAAACCATGCTTAGGTTTTGTTTCATGTGAAGTTTAACATTGTTCGTTCTTCAGGCTCCATGGGAATTAACCAGGAAACAAGAAATGATAAAATCAATTAGTATAAGCGCGCCGGGGCTAATAAATTTAAAGCTCCGCTGTTAAATCCTTTTCTTAGCCACATTTATATTTATCTATTATCGTTATGGTTAATAAGAAAAATATAATACACGAGCACGCGACGACAAGGGCGATGCGACAAAATACGTAAGATAATCAAAAATGGATAGTAGGTTCATAAAAAAACAGGTAAAAGACAGCAAAAAAAAAAACCAAAAGTACAACGCAGTTCGCAAGCAAAATTCACACAAAACAGAGCAAATAATAAGAAAGAATACGGTTATAACTTAATACGGAGTTAAACCTCTTATAAAAAGTGTAGCTGTGGTGGTCTAATCTATGGACCTTACCGTGAATCCTTGCAGGCGGCCGACGTCCATCATGTCGTTAGCATTTTTCGGAATGATTGAAGTGCACTTTTCGGCGTCACGCAGCGAAGCGATCACATTGGCGGGCGCATTCGCATTCTCAGTGTATGTAAGGATCTTTTTAACCAGCAGGTGATACTTTTGGATGCGTTGAATGGGTTTGATCAGGAGGTCACCGAGCTGAAACGTGTAATAAATATCGGTATAGAAACACGTCTGGCGTTGAAAATTAAATACTTCTAATTTACACACATATACGTACGAACCGGCATGCGACTATTTATAATACTAAGCTTCACAGAGTGTGGGTGAAAGTGAAAGTAGTGTCAAAGAATAAACGTATAGAAATAAATACCCCCAAAAAATAAAATTAATTTAATACTGTGTGCAGTGTCAGTTGGTGTAGCAATATGTGATGTGTAGCAATCATGCAGTTTTTTTTAAATTATAAACACTAAAACGTATACGCCCAGTTCCAAGGTTCAAGCTGTAAGAGGTTTCGTTTAAGACAATACTATAGTAGAGTTTTAGCTGGCAATTGGTGGGTACCGCTGCGCTAGGCGCACAATTACATAACGCCATACACTAAAAACGGTATTAAATGTCGGTACTTCCCATATAATACATCGTACCATAAAGAGGCGATTGAATATAAATTGTGCTTAGTTATATCCAACTATATCGTTTACTGTTTGTACGAGGAAATACAGCTGGTGGCAGCATTATATAACCACTGTCGGCGAGTGTTCAAAGGGGAATAGTTGTTTGGCACTGAGCATAATCGGTAGTTAACACTGACACTAGGTTACTCTACCTACATTACATATTGGAGCACGGCTGGTACGACGGACTTTTGTGATCTTAGCAATCACAAATAGCGTCGAAGAGATTTTGAGTTGATATTGCCTTACCCTAATTTTTAGTATGAATCGATGAATCAATATACTTTATCCGATGCTTACGGTAATAAGAAACAGATCGGGTACCAGTTTTACTCACAGTAGTTAAATTATTAATGGACATAAATAAAACTAGTATAAGAAGTGAACGTTACTTATACCTGGCTGAGAGTTCTACGAGCACCCAAATGGTGCAATCGGTGCCTAATTATGGTGACCTAAAAAGCCAGTTATGTGTCAGCCAAAATGGAAGCCCGACTACCTTTTCGATATACTATCAACGTCACGATTATAGAGCACATAAATTAATTTTATACCTTAAACGTAAGGTTTTGCACTCTTAGTCGCGACAATGCAAGTTATCGACATTCAAGGTATTCGGTGGTGAAACTTATTTTCATAAATATTAGCAGATGCTTCTAACAATTGTTATATTCTTATATGTGTTTTCCTATGTATGCATTTTTACAAGATAGATAACAAGAAAATTTAGCGACTCGTAAATATTTAATATTGTGTCTGCTAAGTATAAAATTTTCTAATTTGGGCATATTTAAAATTAATGCATAAAAATATTGCCATTCATATGTCAGTGGTATGGCAAAACATCACATTCAGGACTGATCCCGAAGAAAACTGTCCTGGAAATGCGCTAGTTCGGACGTGCGGAAGGGTTAAGCGGCTAAACTATTTTTTATAAAGTGATGTTAAGTAGATAAATTATTATATATTGTTGTGTGCTATGTGTCATTTTATAAGAATATTTAACAAAACGATATAATATGGTACCGACCTGCAGTTTATGACCTAGTTTGTGTCTGAGCTCTTGAAAGTAATGCTCATGATCCGAGACAATGTACTCGGAGACGGGCTTCTTGCGGCAGTAGAACTCGTACAGGAACATCCTCTTCTCGAGGAACCGGCGGAACAGCGGGCCCAGCAGCTCGGGCGTCTCCACGCACGCCTGCAGCTCCCGGAAGAACACGCTGCACACACACATTGCAATCTTAACGCGCACCCTATGTGCCACAATCGCTAGCTCCGTCGGCGCAGAGACGCATAGCCAAACATTTTAATAACTTAACCAATGCTTGCCCCTAATTTACCCTAAAGAGTTTCAATAATCCTTCATTTTAGCGCTTGATAAATTATATTCGCAAGGCTGGCGTTGCGAAACTCTGCAATGCTCGTAATACTATAAATATATAAAATATTACAACAGATAATAACCGTAGTAGTTTCAAAGATAATATGCAATTACTTGAGGCGGACGCTGTTTTTATTAGAAGAGAGACAAGATTAGATAACTCCTTCAGCCCATCGAATTTATATTTACGAAATGGAGCCATTTACGATATTCTAAAGCTGTACTATAGAAACAGTAGTTCTCAACAGCCCGACTGCATTTTTATTGTTTATATTTGCCAGATTGTATCGAACAGCAAGGGCGAATAAGAGTTTGGCGAAACTGAACTTTCTGTTACGATATTTGAATTTATTTTCAAGTAGGTACAGGGTAATATAAAACGATGCCAAGTTACTCACTCTCGGTGCCATTCATAAATGGCCTCGATGTTCCCGAATATCATACGGTGACGTCCGTCACGGAGTCCTTCGGGCAGAGCCGGATCGGCATTAGGATCCTGTACAAACGTAGTCATATTTAATGTTAATCAAATCTTAGTAAAACTCACGTCTAACATATTGAGAATATTCAATGAAAATCGTAAAACCGTATATGTACATGTTTGGCTATTAATTGCTTTTAAATTATTTGATATACATACCTTTGTCAATCAAAATGCAACGTCTTTATATATTGTATGACCAATACAATTTTGACGTAATACGCCAGAAAGTTAACTGACGGATTTATTTTATTCCGAAGGAAAAATTAATGTAATTTTATAAACAATATCGAAAGTCGGCAATGAATTGACTTTCCTGGTGTTGCTATTGCAGTTGATAGGACATGGTGACCATTTGTCATCAGGTGGGATCTGTCTGTGTGTTGGGTTTTGTTTATAAAAAAATCGAATTGAATTTTCAGATATATGAATGTTTTAAAATTAATTATGCACTATGTCAACATCCCAATTATCTGTTAGATAATTATATATATTCTTAACCGATCCATTGTTGTTATAGGTAGTCCTTTTTAAGGTAAACTGATATTTGACTTATTGTTAATCATGTTAATATGATCCAAGGTAATCTATCGCCGCGGGGCCACTTACAAAGTAGTATCATGCAACTAAATCACACGCAACAATACACATAGTACATATGGGCAAGGTATAATTTATTAAAATTATCGGCGAGTCTCTGCAGTTTTGTCCAAAGTATAATAAAGCGAATAATATATTTAAATTTATGAAACAACTTTTTTAGAAGCATAGTTTATACATGATTTCTATAATAATTTTCGACACCAAATTTTATATATTTAGGGCACGTAATTACTTGTTGACTTGGATTATAAAAAAATATATAAAGAAAGTGACGAGAATAAGAAGGCCGGAAAGTGAGGGAGACAAAGAGGAGACATAGAGAAGTAGAGCGTGACACAAACCCCCATGTGCTTCATGTATCCGTCGACGATGAGGCGCAGGTCGGACACGTACACCTCCTCGGTGTCGCAGAGCTCGCGCAGCACGTACTCGCGCTTGCGCAGCACGCCCTCGAAGTCGAGGCCGGGCGTGGGCGGCTGGTCGTCGTCCACGTCGTCCGCGTCGCCGCCGCGCGCCGAGCTGCTCGCGCCGCCGTGCTGCTCCTGCGCCACACCACCTCAATGCTATGCTTTGCTTTCCCTCGCCTCCATTATACACGGACATTTTTAGCTCGCACAGTACGTGGCGTCGCCGTCGTGTCACGTCGGACGGTTTAACCAGCCGTAGATTTAGTGAATTCGATATAATCATTGCTAAAAGTCACCGAGTATAAAGGAGCACTTGAATTTCTAGTCTCTACTGTTTTAATAAATACTTTTACAGTAGGTCTATATAAGCGATTCATTATAAAGTAATAGAATGTTTTTTCTCAACAAATGTACGACCTTAGAAAATAAAACAAATAGCAACGAAGTACCTTTTATATCAATATTCTAATGTAAAAAAGATGTTCTGTTACCCTAGAGAGATCCACAAATAAAGATGGAACGCCTCAATGTAGTACATACGTGTGAAATTTCCATCCTTCTAAATCAAAATGTCTATCAAAATCGATATCCAAACAAAAATAACGTTAACAGTTGTATGTTATTATTGCGATCTATTCAAGTATTGTTAAAAGCGGGTCTCTTAAAACCATAATATAATGAGTATTAACCTTCTTTTTATGTAGCCATGTTGCGACTTTTGTCGCATTTAACCTCTTTCGATTTTATCACGATATTTTATGTGAACGGATGGAAATAAATTAGGCGTATCTTGGTATTATGCAAGTTAACAAGAAATTTTATTTAAGCCCTTCGTACTATCTAATTTTGATACATTCCCAAAAGCCGGTCAGACATTTTATATTAGTTAAATAGAATAAAATATACAGCAGTAGATAAGCCTTTAAACGAATTGCCGTGGCAACTGAAAACTACAAGCATGTTAGCTGTTATCTTGAATTACAGTAATGTTAGTTGATACGACAACGCACTACAGTAGGTACAGAAATGTGCATGCAATAGGTACAGGGAATAACTAAATAAGCTGAATTCGTGATAGGAACTGCATTGATGAGTTGAACACGCAGTGGGAAACCCATAAATGAATCAGATGTGGTTATTCCACCGAACCTACAGCTTTACAGCAAGTCAAAAACCTTTAAAACATATGTACCATAAACACACCAATTAAATCACCTAACTACGTCTCCATTTGTTGTTCGATAATAGACGCTATGTTTAATTTTACTTCAGCTTACCGAATTAAAATTACAGCTGATACGATGACGTCAGAGAATCCGACGTGATGTGTACGCGGCATGTGTTCGATGATGCGATATTTAGCGTGGACAGTAAACAATTCTAAATGTGTATGAGTTCATACTTGGCAAAGAAATATGGGCCAAAGAACATCGACTTCGGTCGTGTAAAATATTTTGCGTATCTTATTCATAACGATCGAGCTATCACCGAACAACAAACGAGAAGCGACATATCACACGGGGATACAAAATCCATGCACACTACATGCGTCTTTTTGAGCCGAACCATTTTTTCTTTAACGATTTGTTCGATCTCCGCAATGTCTGCCGGTCCACCGTTAGAGTCCATGGAATCCATAGCCAATGAGTTCTGAAAATGTCACCAACATGTCACCCTTCGGTTCTCAAAAGCACCTAAACGCACCCTAAGATGTTAGTAACAAGTTTACAAAGGATTGGGAAAATTAATAATACTGATCGGTTGGAAAAGGTAAGTCGATACACGTATTGAATGTAGTAGGTAGATGGAAAATATTGAGAAAATGTAATGATTGGTGAAACACTTACCCGAGTGGTGGGCACCGAGGCGGCCGCGGCCGGCGTGGGCGCCTGCTGCAGCACAGGCGGGTCCTGCGCACGTAACGCACACGTTATATCACCAATTTCAATATGCCAAATGTAATCGTTTAATTATACACGACTTCTATTCTTTATCTATTTTGGCAGCTCCATGGATGCTGATAAAACATAACTAATGCAGATATTAATAACAACCCAATAAAATGTTGCCAACCTTGAATCAAAAATTTTATGGGCAAGGAAATTAAGCTTATTGAGTTTTGAAACACCGGGGATTAGATCCACATTAATAATATGACTATATATTTCAGGTATTCCAAGAAGTCGTATTTTCTAATGACTACAAAATTAAAAAGGCGGTGGAACTCGTAGATAATATCAAAGACGGCGTCTAAACTAATTAATGTTTCTCATGAATGTGTTCTAAAATTATTAATTTTAAGCCGTAGATAATAAATACTATCATTACTACACAAATTAGCGCTGCAACGGATGTTTTCAAAACCCGAAAAGGGCATTACAACCCGCTCGTCTCAACAGGATCCATTTCGTTTTTCATCATCGAACAATGTTACCTTTGTATATATTCAACCAGACCAAGTTAATCAGGCTCGTAGAAAAATTTTGAGGCATCTATTATATGTAGAAAATTGGCCATTCGGGTCTTTTCAAAATAAAAGCTAATGGGCATTTTGCAGTTATTAGTTACTACTGTAAATAATCATCTCTGGAATCTGACCGCAGAACGTTAACGGTCACACATCGTCACATGTCTTTAGAACTGTTTTCGTCTTCAAGAGCGTCGCGATCATAGCAGTTTGTAAGTGCCTAACATAGGAACCGTTTTTACTTGAGGTTCGATTGACGTGGACAGTGTGTCCATGTAATTTGTTATTGTAATACTGCCGTAGTATTGCATCCGCTGCAACTAGACAACGTGTTTATTACTAGCCGTACCGATGCTGCTATTTTGCTAAATATGCTGTCCAAACGTCTAAGAACAATGGATTAAGCCCACCGTTGTCACATTGCGTGGTCATCTCGTTTACGTAAATATGTATCCGTGCGTATCTCAAACATATAACTGCGTTCTGTTTAAATCACATAAACAACATTAAATTATATAATTTGTGAATTACAGAACGTTATATACAGAGTAACATTTCCAATAATATAAGACGTGATTTCGGTCACAGTAGACACGTACAGCGTCAAGCACGAAATAGCAGACAAGAAAGAGAGTGTTGACAGAGACATGACGAAGGTCATGGGTATCGCAATGAACGGTTTATATTAAGATTCCGCATCAACATCCGCTGTACACTGTTCGCATTAATACGACACTTGGTGATAGCAGCGGAGCAGACATACATACATACATGTAGTATGGCGGCCGCACGTGGCTTCCGACGACGAACAAGCAACTTACATTGCACATACGAATCAACAACTGTCCCAGATGATCGCCTAGTATCGGAGAATGCAATTCCGTTAAAACGTTCATCCATGTCCATGTCGCAAGGGATCACATATGCAAATGTAAAAACTCCCAGATAGTTTTGTTAAATTTCACAGATCAACGAAGTATATTTTTATTTCAAAGCGAGCCTTTTTTAATTACTTTGAAAAATTATATATAAAAATGTTACGTAAATAATTATTAATTCTTGCATAGTTTTCGTATTTTGTTACTTTTTACAATGAGTTTAATACTAATTTGTTTCTTCAATACTCTGAACGAAAAGGCTACTTTATCATTAAATATCTCCTTCCGTTTTACCACTGGAAAAATATACAGGCGAACATCGCATATATATGTAGGTACATATGTATGTATATAACAGGGAACAGAACAAAACCGTCTCAAGCACCGACGAATGTCTACATATTTCGCTTTGCACCAAGTATTATAAAAAATACGATCAGCACATTCGTCGTCATTCAAAAAAGGAAGAAATTTTTTTTACCTTTTGACAAAGGAATGAAATGCGAAATTTCTACGTGGCATTTTTTCTATATTTGAAAATTGAATTTTCATCCTAGGTCGACGTTTTGAAGAGGATGGGCGTCCGTGGGCCGTACGCGTGAGCGACTGTGTGAGTGCGAGTTCGTTTGTTTATTTTTGTCTCTAGGAAGTTTAAGGATTTTTATAGAGGTAAACTGGCTTTCATATTTAAATTTTTTACCGCCGCAGCAGACGCAGTTTATTGTTTCCAAAATGAAGTTTCGATGTCGGCAAATTTTAAACAAAACCCGACCGTTACGTTCTTTATTAATTATGTTATTAAGTTATTATTATAATGAAAGAATCTCCTCAATATCAAAAGATTCGTAGTAAATTAAACTTCGAACCACGAAGGTGTTAATATAATATTTATTAATTTCGATTTATGAATATAACAAGGCGTACTAAGCATGGCAACGTCTCATAAGCGTAGTATCAACAAACTGTGTTTCTTGTATGATTCATAATAATTTATGTTGTGGGTAATCTGGTCGCTGAATGGAGCGAGGCGGCGGCGGTGACGTCGCGCGCTGGCGGGACCGCGGCTATCAGCGGCTCAGCGCCACTGGAGCGTGGATAACGACCCTCACTTCACCTACGTCACCATCCCTCTTGCACTATTTGCTATCTACATACTTACAATACCACACTAATGATTTGCAACATAAAATACGGAACCATCTGTATAGCTAAACTTAGAGGCTCGAAAGTATCGTATTACCTTGTAATAGGTACCTATTTGATATATACCAATATATCGGGCTTTATTTGAATGCACGGATTTATAACAACCAATCAAACCATTAACATTTTTGTAATCAAGAAGAGTGTTTTTGTTTCTTTACGTAAAATTGAAAAGCGAATTTAGTTTGCTTTCAACGAGATAAAAAAAGGAAGGCCGAGATTAAATGTAATACGTATTCTGCACGGTCCATTTAAATGATGAATATATTATGATTTTAATCTTATCTGCATAAAACAGTTAACTCTCAACGAGATTGTGAATCTTATATTGTATTCTGTAGTGTAGGGTTAAGTATTGAATGCCATGAAATGAGTTCCTATTGATTATTGAAAACTCAATTAAACACAAACACAGTATTTAGGCCACGAACAATGTTATTCCACAAGGACTAATGAATCCCATACTCTTGAGAGACAAAACAGGCATTACCTGGAGTACCCATTTCTGACCCTCTTTATACGGTTACATGAAGTTCGATAACTATTAATTCTTTCCTAAAAGTTCCGACTGCTATTAAAAATGTTTAATTGTGTAGACATTCATGTATATCTATCATTTTTAATAAATATGTACGCATGTGTCAATAAATATGTCCAACATTTTGTGCATAATTTGTATCGATCAGCCACATTCTCCCATCAGCATTCATAGTTGATTAGTAGCATGCCAAATATGGATTTTTTTTATTATTGAATAAGAGTAGCAAACGAGCGTGCAGGCCACCTGTGTGTTAAGCGTCACTGCAACCCATGGACATCCACTTGCAACTTCAAGCAGTACCTTAGCCCCACCTGAGATCGCAAATAGATGCGTAGCTACTTCTGAA
>DWNH01000013.1:0-25927 GCA_018249895.1 Tiana niger
CCCTTCTCATTCGAGAGGAGACCCGTGCCCAGCAGTGGGACTATGATGGGTTGATGATGATGACTCTAGTACTACTCGGGTAATCCCGAACAATACACATAAATGAGGCGAAGTATAATTTAGAAATCACGTACATATATATGCATCTTATCATGTATTATAATCATGAAATGTTTTATAAAAATTTTCCGATTTCTTTCTTTTGATGTTAATCTTGGATTATCCTTAAACCAGGAACCGATACATTCGACGTCATTAATTCTGCGGGTCTCTCCCAAGGGAATTTATGAGGACCTACATGACTAATTGATTTAGGGCTGGAGTAATTGATTACTGCCCGTTAATGATTCCGCCATGACGATAGTAAAAAATAAACTATTTGTGCCAAATTGTTTGTTTTATTTTAATCTCCACAATTTCATTAACCTCTGTTACCTATGTAGATAACCACACATAAACACAAACATTGTATTTCAAACACCAAAAAAAAATCGTATTTAAATTTTATAAACTAAACCCTGGCTGAGACTTACAAACGTAGAAAATATGTTTAGAAGGTGGCCTCCTCGCTCTTCTTAAGAAGGAAGGAAATTATAAAAGTTCTAGTAGAGAAATCTAAGTAGATATTGCAGGCCCCACTGTCGTTGTACTGTTACTGGTCAAAAGAATGGTGCCTAATTTTGGTGGACATAGACAGTAGAATAAGTTTTTAAAGTGTCTAACAAAATAGTACTTTATATAGGTACCTACTCTTTTTAGATTACTTCCCGCGTTTTGTAGCTAAGAAATACTTACTACTTTTAACTTTCATAGTCACTATGTTCTTAAATTATTTGACCGAGCTGTGGTAAGTCTCTTTGTGTTTCCTTGTATAAAACCATATTAGCGGTTAAGACGAAGAAATAGAGAAAAAATTTACATATATATGCTTACCTATATATCTTATCTATCTTACATTTATAATTAGTATATTAAATAGGTAAACTAAATTTAATCAAGTTATTCATGAAATTATCTTATATAAATGTTCAGACTGTAATTGTAATGGGCGAATGTAATATTGTACGGCAAGAGGCTGTGTTATGTATGCAGGGCATAAATCTGAAAAGGGGTTAGATATATTTGGAATGGTTGGCGATGATCAAGGATTTAGGTACAAGCAAGGTAAATGTTATTTCAATTATATTATTCGTTAGGAACAGTATTTTTACAAAGCCCCTTTTACGTGAGAATTTTTTTATTTTGTTAGGTGCAATGTTTCTCTGCGTGTATTTTTAAGACTTTCATTTAGCAGATAGGGACTAATGGAGTTATAATTATATCAAATAATTTATAATTATTACGTTGTATTCACGTCAGTTACGTATTTGCAAATACTTTGATATTTATGATATGACAAATTAATTATTTATTTATTATTTAAATTTTAGTTTTTATACATTCCTTAAATATTTAAAGTATGATCGTTTACACTAAATATTAGTATTTTGAAATTAACAAATTAGAAGCAATTACATTAGGAGTAAGAATGATACTTGTTAAACAAGAACTGTGCAATTATTATATCTTAATTGATCATTTATTTGCGTTCCGGCAGTCTCGAATAACAGAAGTCTGTATATAAATTATTAACCATTCAGAATTTAAATAAGTCCTACGCGCCTACATTCGTAAAACTTACTAAAAATATGAAACTTGTAATTATGTTATGGCTGTGTGTTTTTATAAAAATTGGAAGTTCGAAAAAATGCTATTGGAACAATTGCTGTCCTTTTAAATATTTTTCGAGCAAAACACCTTATAATTCAGTTCGAGGCGACATACGGGACTCTGTTTTTCAGTTAGATGGTAAGTGAAGATTTAATAATTTTTCTACTCTTATAATTCGAGTACCTATAATAGTAAGCAAGATTTCATTTAAGCTTACTTGCAAGAGAGAGCATACTGAATTCCAATCGCCAAAAAGTGTATTTGCTTTCAGGTAGATATTTACAGCTATAACGGTATTAGCTGTAAATACCTACAACACATCATCAACAAAATTTATACATTTTCAGGATGCCAACAAGTCAGTATATGGAGCCTTATTAGACACGGCAAAAGAAACCCAGGAGCCGATTACTCTAGTAACATGAAAGACGCGTTAAAGCAGCGCGATATAGTCATATCAAATTATGAGGAAGGGAAAAGTCCACTTTGCGCTCAAGACATCGAAAATTTACGCAATTGGCGACCCGACAGCGATTTATTTGAAAAGATACACGGTTTAACTGACGAGGGTTATCTCGAAATGGTCGGCATTGGTAGCAGATTAAGGGAGGCATTTAGAGAATTATTGGAGCAATTCGAGGAAGGTAGCTATAGATTCCGATCGGCTTTCGGTCATTGGATGGAAGATGGTGTAAGTGGTTTTATTAAAGGCCTTACTAATGAAACGCTATCTGTCGAGCAGTCGAATTCTACATTTGATATTCTTGCTGTAAGTATACTGAATTATAGTCGCGACAAGACATTAATCCTTGCGTGTTTTACAAAATACTACTTACAAGTACATTATGTACTTACAGTTCTTGGAATAAGTACGTTGTTTATGTGCTAGTAAAGTAAAAGTCATGTAATTTGTCGGTTATTTTTTGCTCAAGTGTTATTTTTTGTTCAAGTGTTCAAAGTTTTTTAAAATCCTTACAGCCATATGAAGCTTGTCCTAAGTACAAGTATGAAGTTAAGCGGAATCCTCGCACGTACGCGGAAGTCATGAAGTACGGGACGACTATGGAATATAGAGCTGTAAGTATTATTATGTTACCTACATCAAGGCGTTTGTCTATTTTAAAGAAATAAACAATAGTTTACCGGCGTTTAGCCCTGTAGCAAAAAAATATATATTTGGTTCAATATAGACGCTGAAATTCCATATCACGCTAAGTTTAAAAATACTAAGATAATATTTTCTAATTCATGAGAGCTCTACCAATATTACTTAACTGCAATAGATCAAAACTGGTAACAATAGATGACTACGTCTCATAAACACTATTAAGAGCATTATTATTGATTCTTATCTATATTATAGTACTGAGAATTAGATTATAATTAGAAAAACAATTAGTTTAGAATAGCTACTCGAAGACTGAGGCCGAAGGACATTTGATTTGAACTTATTATAATAATATGATAAAAAGATTTTTTTATAATAAAAACATACGTTTTGTTGTTTAAATAGGATTTTTGTTGATTGTAAAAAAAGGTTCGCCTTATTCTTTTGTGAAAGATATGATATCTAGACTTATCCTTACTTGGCAATGTGTCACGAATTACACGAATTTTTAAAAAATAAAAAGTTTATTTTCGATGAAATTTTAACATTTTCAGATGAAACATGGGCTTGAAAGACGAATCGGCTTCAAAAACAGTTTGACCCATTCCGATATTACTGCTCTTTACGACCTTTGCCGATATGGGTGGTCCGGAATAAATAACAAACCCAGCCCATGGTGCGCTCTCTTTTCTGTCGAAGACCTACGAATTTTAGAGTATGTAGGAGACTTGAGACATTATTACCGAAATGGCTACGGGACACCAATGAATACGATCTTCGGCCGTATTCCAATGGCAGACTTGTTCACAACTTTCTCAGGGGCGAGAAACGGGAGTGTAAAGAAATTGACAGCTTATTTTTCGCACGCTACCATGATGGACATGGTTATATCTGCTCTTGGGCTTTTTAAAGATGAAAAAACTCTGTCTGGTGATTATAGAGACCCAAACAGGCTGTGGAAGACCAGTAAATTGTCTGTTTTTGCGGTGAATTTGATAGCAGTATTAAACAGGTAAGTGGTGTTTAGAACAGAATACAATTAAGCAAGAAGCAATTAATAAAATTAGCAATTTGAAATATCACGGTACACTTCGTAAGCCTTTGAATCTAAATAATAGTCGCACGAAATATCAATGAATAAAACTGGAAGTGTTTGTGACATTAAAATTAGGGTCAATAATCAAGTTTAATATGCTATTAGTCTATCTAAACAAAATCAAACGTTTTTAAAATGTTTGTCCGTCTGTGTTTTTTTACGTAAAAGAAGGAAAGGAGCATGTGGGCCACCTGGTGTTAGGTAGTTACTGCAACCCATGGACATCTATATGCAATCAGTATTTAGTTCTACCTGAGATCGTAAATAGATGCGTTGCTACTGATGGTAGTCGTCGTACACTAAATATAGTGTACTCCGGTTAAGTGTACCCCCTTTTTCTGAAACACATTAAATTGCTTCAAGGTAGAATTGGGTGTGGTAGTTCCCCGGGTGTCGTACTTATCTTAGCAAAATGAAAAGAATTAAAAAATATTTTCTTTATTACAGATGCAGCAAAGACAACCTGACTGAATACAAAGTAGTTTTCTACTTGAACGAAGAGCCGCTAACCTCGATATGCAATGACGGGATCTGTTCCTGGCAACAATTTGAGGATAAATTCAAACCTTTTTTGAACTCTAACATAGAGTTTTGTTTCACGTGACCGTACTACAAATCGTGTTCCTAATGATCTGTTAAATCGTCTCGATTTCGCGGTCAAATGGTGGGTGCGTAATTGGATTGCTAATGGACGTCCAACTGTAAACAAATTAAATTGATTGGATAAAGAAGTTTTTTATGGTTATTACAGTAATATGGTTTATTTAATAATACAATTGAACTACATTTCGACCCTTGAAAGACAAAAATGACTAAAAGCCATATAGGGAACTTAATGGAAAGCCATTTAAAGTTTGAAAAAATAAATATTATACTGCAGAACAGCATTATTTTTTTTTTAAATAGATACTTAAAGATATTCGGTAGTAGTAAGTAGGTACTAAATGTTAGTGTGAGTTAATCAAATGTCTTACAAGTAGTGTACTGTACTCAAAAAATGTATATTGTGTGATACATTTTTGTATGTATGTTTTTGCTGTGCTTTTCTATTTCTATTAAATACCTCCAAAAGTTCTATCTTTCAATTTGGAACCAAACTGGGCATGTTTGATTCCAGGTTGAAAGATAGATAGATTTAATTGAAAATGGTTGAGCGATTTAATGTAAGCCGACATCGCGACACGAGTGTTTTACACATAAAGATATATAATTTTTTTATTGTTGTTTAATAATTAACCTTTAACCTCATTCTGACATTTAACCTCTACCTGAAATTACCCCAAATCAAACCTATCTAAAACACATAGTATATACATAAATTCATTGTTACCTAAAATATACCAAAATGACCGTACCTACTTAAATTACGTACGCCGTTTTAGCCACTAAAAATGTATATTTCAATTTAATTAATGGCATTGTCATTAGATTAAAGACTGCTGTCGTTTCAAATGACAGCATTCATTTTTATTCCTATCGTAAAAGGCGATTGCACTTGATGAAACTTTTATATTATTTGTGATACAAGATCTCTTTCTATATGCATTTTAAAATAAGTGCCTACTAATGTATATTAATTCATCTGTTTCGTGAGTAACTATTAACTAAATCTGATATATTTTTTGGATGTATTTGTGTAAGTCTCTGGATGGTTTAGATTTACGATTGGATCGAAAGCAAAAATGACGCTGCAATCGAGTTCTAGTTTTTTTTGAGCAGTACTTTTATGTTTTCCACGATTTTTCGCTTTACATACTATATAACCCCAAAATATCGCCTCTTTACCTACACAACCCCAAAATATTAATGAGAAAAAAAAGCTTTATTGAAAATTTTGTTATGAATATCGAAAAAACATTTGGTTAATAGTAGACTAGCCAACACTCGCGCAAAATCAAATCTGCCGGGTCGGCTTGTTTATTATAATTGACATCCAATTTAATATCGATGAATACACATCATTACGTTTTTATATAATGTTATTCAACCTGTTACTGCACTGATAGAAACCGAACAAAAACATTTGATATTAAAATTCTTCACAAAAAGACCGAGAAGTTCTTGCTCGATGATACTCGTATTTGTAGATGCCTTCATGCAAAAAACGTACAATAGACTCGTTTGGACAACTCGACGCTGGTTGTACGGAGAATTTTCTCAAAAGATGTACCTATTCTATTTTATTTTTGTTCAATTTTAGTCGCTATGCAGAATAACACTATTTCTATTTTGAAAAGCATTTTTTTTATTTGATGAATAAGTAACTATATGGAATTTTTAATAATATACACGTATAGATACCATGTTATTATACCTTTTTTTGCTTTGTTAAATATCTACAAAGCTATAATATATAGGTACTCTGTGTCTTTAATTACCTCGTCTTTATTAATCACTTTTCTTCTTCTTCACAAACATGCAATATTTAATAAATTAATATCATAAGCGTATCTACTACTAATAATAAAGAAAACTTATAAATTAAAAATGGGAATATCTAAATCCGTAATATTTCCTAATATAAAATCAACAGTTTACATGTAGGTTTACTTGTACCTCTGTTTTTTTCCATCTATTTTTGTAAAAAAAAAATCAGCAGCTCAGAAAAACTCACGTGTCAAATTTAACCAACTATCAGACAAGTCATTGCCAAAAAAACCCATCAACGTGCTTCAATGCTGACGGTCGCAGCATAATCAGAAATATTCGAGGAACTACGGTACCTATGTGATTTCCTCTTTGCACACATTTTTGTGCTTTCGGATACTTGGATCAAAACCACAGATAAAGTCACTATAGACGGACACTATAGAAAAATAACAGACAAAATAATTTATGGATATTGAGACACGCAGTGGAGTCTTAACTAAACACTATCTTAGTAGAAATTATTGAATTATACACAATAACTATCACTGGATACAATACATGTTAATAACTTATCTCTTAATGTTGATACAATTTACAAACCGAATAACGCTTATCGCTCAATCTTATAATTAAAACAATCCAAAAAGAACATATATTATAATAAAGCGGGCAGAAAAACGATCGTCTACTGTGGAGCCATTTATGCGTCACTCAATTCAAAGTAATGCTAATATGGATAAGACATTAATTTAATTATCTGTTTTCGGATTCGCAGAATATTAAAAAAGATTTTGTTTTCAGTGTAGTTTTGTTTAATTTTTTGCATCTCTACTAAAATTCTCTCGATTTCTAAGCATATGTTGCGACTTAAAAAGAGAAATATAGCGTTAAATATTATACGACTAACACTCGTTTTAGAGTGCAGATCGGTTGGTAAAATAAATTAGTAACATTCCCTTTAGTCTCGCTTTCCTTAAATAAAAATACATTTTCAGCGTCAAGAAAGTTAAAATAACACTGTGTACTTGTTACTATTTTTCGGTCTTCAGTATCCTGTGCAATGGTGATTCACACCCAGGACAAATGTTTGTGTGATGAGTATTAATATTGTTCTGTGACTGGCTGTTAAAAAAATTATCTTCTTAAGTATGTATTTAAAATTAATTATGTATGTTTTTGTTGTACAGGCTCTGTCTTATTTGGGATCAGAAGACCATGTGTGAGTTGTCCAAAGATATTTATTTATTTAAAAGCTTTATCCATATAGTATTCTAAGATGAGAATTTAGATTCTAAATGTGAGCGTAATGATCGTGTAACGATGCGATCGCCACACATACCTAGAACCGATCAACCCTCTTGACATTCCAATACGAAATTATGTGACTCATTTGATCTTCATTCAGTTGAGTCTAAGGTAACAGACGCGTGAACACCTTAAAATATGAATTAGATAAAGTCCATATTTATTAAAACCTGCACAATGAAACGTTATGTTACTATATCTTATATTTCTATAATAGTGCTGACAGTATTTGTGAATAATGGAGAGACTTTATATTGCTATTGGAATACTGGATGCCCTTACAGATTTTTCTCCAGTAAAACTTCATACAATTCTATACGAGGAGACATAAGGGACTCTATTGTTAAATTAACAGGTAATACTTTTTGTTTAATTGAGTTACTTGTTCATCGTACAATTTTATTATTTTGTGATTAATGGTAACTGATTTGCTAAAGTGATGTAATTATTTAAAATAATTTTATAATTAATGAAAACTCATATAATTAATAAAGGAGATTACAAAAAAATTTACATCGATAGTTAAATTTTATTTTAAATTAATGGAATATAAATTTAAAATTAATAATCATTAATATTTAATTAATTTCAAAAGTCAGGACTAAATTCATGAATATTATTGATGACAGATTGTGAACCGATCAGTATTTGGGGGTTAATAAGACACGGAAAGAGAAATCCAAGTGAGATATACGCAAAAAGCATGCAAGATGCAATTGTCATAAAAAATTACGTAGTCTCCAGCTACGATAAAGGTCATAGTTCGCTGTGCGCTCAAGATGTCGAAAACCTTGCAAATTGGAAAACGGACAAAAAACTATTAGAACAACATAGGAAGTTAACAGATGAAGGATACCAGGAATTGTATGGAATTGGAAAACGTATAAAAGAAGCATTTCCCCAATTACTCAATAATATCAAAGATAGCGATTACACCTTTCGACCAGCCTATGGCCACTGGATTGAAGAAAGCGCGAATGCCTTTATTCAGGGCTTGGGAAATAAGTACCTGAAAGTAGAAAAATTTAAGACAGAAGATGTAATGGCTGTAAGTATGTTTTTAAAAAGTTTCCATACCATAAATAGATAAGTATCGATATAATAACAAGAGTATAATGTTAGTAACATCAGATTTACTTTACCTTAATCTAATACCTACAGATACATGACATCCGGTAACTTTAACAGTAGGTAATATTCCACGATTACACAGAAACGTTGTTGACGAAGAAAAACGACAAGACTAAGTGGTTTAAGAATTTAATCAATACAGATAAATGTGATATTACAAATATTTTAAAATTTTTCAGCCATATTTAACATGCGGGAAATATCAAAAGGATATACAAAAAAATCCTAACGTTGCTGCTGAGGCAGACAAGTATACGAGCACATCGGATTATTTGGCGGTAAGACCCTTTCACATAAAAGAAAATCAAACCAGAGCTATTTGTAAAATCCTTCGTAAAGAATCTGCTTGCTTCTAGCTCAAACTAATAAAAAAATTATCTTTCAGGCAAAGGATAGAATTCAACGACGAAGTGGAATAGACTACACTTTAACAGATACTAATATTACAGCACTTTATGATTTATGTCGCAACACATGGTCGGGATTCGACAAGCTCAGCCCTTGGTGCGCACTTTTTACTAAGGATGATTTACAAGTATTAGAATATAAGCAGGACTTGCGACAGTACTATAAAAATGGCTACGGGACAGCTGAAAACGGAAAATTTGGTGGAATTCCTTTAGAGGATCTATTAAAAAACTTCCAAAGCGCTAAAGGAGGCAAAGGGAAGAAAATTACTGCTTATTTTACACATGCTACTATGATGGATATGATATATATGTCGCTGGGTCTTTTCAAAGATAGCATTCCACTAACTGCCGCTAAAAGAGATACTAATAGAAAATGGATGACAAGCAAAATATCTGCTTTTGGTGTTAACTTAGTAGCAGTTTTAAATAAGTGAGTCATTCTTTCATTTCATTTATATGTTTTCATGGTCACCTAATGCTAAAATCTTATGGATTCAAGCGGAAGTCAACGACCTACCCGAAGCGACCGAACCTACCTTCCGAAGATTGGATTTTCTTACCTTTTGTTATAGGAAAGAAGAGCATACAGGCCATCTGGTGTTAAGTGATATCTCCATACCTACATATTCAATCTCAGGTAGTATCATAATCCTACCAAACATTTCCTACCTGAGATCATAAATAGATACGTTGCTTCTTCTAAAACGAGGATTAAAATGGTCGCCTCGTATTAAACTTTGACTTCCAATAACAATACATATTAACATTATTTAACTGTGTGAATGGATGACGATTTTTTTAGAATTTATGCTCTTCTAATATATGTAAAATAATTATAAAATAACATAATAATATATTATTTTTTATACAGATGCTCAAAAAGTGGCTCCGAAAACTACAACGTGGTTTTTTATGTCAACGAAGAGCCGGTGAGATCAATATGCGAGGAAGGTGTTTGTTCTTGGCAGGAGTTCGAAGATAAATTGAACCCATTTGTTAACACTTCCATTGACTTTTGCGAGTTCCAATCCGTACCGTACAAATAGGTTTTCAAACTTTTAAAGCTTATGTGATCGCTCAAAATGTGATACGAGGAAACATAGGGAAAGATATAGCAAATAAATCTTTTTAAATCGTAAACATGTTTGTTTCATTTTTGCAAACTCTGAAGATTAAATAGTTAGTTATACAAACAAGTATTTTAACTGCAGGTTTTTAAGAGGACAAGTAACAGTAATTATTAGCTCTAATTTCGCACATCAAAACGTAATTAAATATTTTTATATAACAAAGTTTTTTTTTGCACTGAAAGTTTAAGAGCGAGTGAAGCCTTCGCATTAGAATGGTGACAAAAGACTGTGGACATATAGAGCAAGATCTACGTCGCTAGTCATATCCGCTCACTTTATTCTGTCATCCGTACCCTCTTTCTCGAGTGTAAGGAGGTTTTGTACACATTTTTGAAGGCATCCGGAGTCGACTCCGATAAACTCTTAGTTGCGTCCGGTGTCAAACAAAACGCACTTCTATTTATTTTCGAAGTGTCATTTTCCAGACATTAATTAAGAGTGGAACTTTATTGTAACGTTTTAACTTTTTGCAGCCTTTTAAAATAAAATAGAAATGACTTAATTTCCGGATACTGTTAAATAGTAAAATCTAATTTATTTATTTCTGTATCACCATGGTGTCCCCTGTATTTGTACAAATAAATGATTATCATTTCATTTTCAAGCAACAACAATAACTACTTCCTTCTGAATGACACTTGGTAAACTTACTAAGTCTATTAAATTAAATCTTAAGAAGAAATTAGACGGTAGGCCCAATTTACGCTGAGATTATTAGGGGCCATGAACATTTCACCTAGTTCTAGGTGAAACACAGGCAAATTATAAAGTGCGATTTCATTTAAGTTCGTGTATTTACAATACTTGCACTTCCAAATTACGCCGAATCATAATTAGCAGTATTCGCCTAAATAGGCGTCTTTTTCACATCTCATAATCAACTCATGATAACCACTATAATAAAAACACCTTATACTTTTTTAATATCTTGGGACAATTCACGTTCAGTTAGAGTCCAGATATAACTCATAAACATACACAAATAAATATAAATAATATAAATAAATTTATTATTTAATTATCTGTCTATCCGTTATAATTTTTTTTTCTTAAATCATTTTCCCTTTATTTATTTTTGTATATTTGCGATTGGCGAAACTTACAAAGACAATAATGTATTAAAAATATAAGCCAAGAGTATATAACGCTACGTTTGTACATGTGTAAAACTTATGAAGTATGTACGTTCAATGTAAAATTAAGAACATTTTTTTTTTCAATTGCAGCGTCGCGTCGCCTGTATGAAATGAATTATATTAATTTGTAATTTTATGATTTTATTCATTTCTAAATTTTAAAATCACCACTAAATTATACGTAACTTTATATATACGTACTTTATATATTATAAATAATACTAACGTGTCCCGTGTGCCATTTTTAAGGTTTTATACATAAATAGTGGCAACGTGTGTAATGCGACTCACGACTCCCGGTTGTGCCAAACCTTTGTTATTCGTCCGTCGACTACGAAGGCTGAAGTTTGGTGAATTCTTACCCACAATCGATTTTTCAACGTACGCAGACCTGAATAGGAGTTTAGGTTATCGTGTTTAAACCTTTTAAATTATTCAAGTTCGGGTTGCGATCAATGTCCGTCGGTTGACTGTTATCGCATTACTGTACAAGTTTTAAGTATTAAACACAAGCTTACTTGTAATCACTGTAACAGGTATGGGTACCATTTTGTCACTATGACCAACTGCATATACATTCTGTGATAATAACAACGACCCAACTTTACGGTCAACTTATCACACGACGTAATTATAGTTGCGTCACCTAAGATTTTCATAGTACACGCATTACTTGATTATACAAGAAAGTCCAAGAACAAGGCAAATCCTGAAGTAGTTCTGGACACAATGGTTAAAATATACAAAACAAGTAGACTCTTCTAATATCTGAAACTTCGTTATGTTTTCTTTTATTGTGGGATGGTATGAAATACTTGTTCGTGTGCACTTGGATTATTTTTTCGTTTGATATAAAAACACAGTATAGTTTTTACTGACTTCCCAAAAATGGGTCATACATTTGCGGGACTTATTTACATGAAAAAATTGTGTCACCAAACAAGTGATTAAAACATTTTAACCCTTTTCTAATTTCTTCATAATTTAACCCTTTGAAACAGGCAGATGGCAACCTGACTGTAAACAAGCACCGTCCCTTATAGACTGCGCAAAATTAGAGGACTGACGAATGCTTTCCCTATTTAGAAGGATAACTGTTTTAGCGTTATTTTTTAAAAGCTCTATTATTATAGCTTGTTGGGTAAGACTCAGGCGGAAAATCATGCAATAAGTTAGTTGTGCGTGGAAAAAATGAGCGTCTAAATCAAACTATAGAGGATCGCAACGAGTCCAGACACCGCGTATTAAACCTTAATGTTCGTCTGATAACATAATGAAGAAGTCTATGAAAAATATACAAAAATCTCTCTGAAACCTTAACATAAGTGAGCAGTATTTACTTTTAGCATCGAGCAAATATAAATTGACCATCGGCTTACCATCCATAACCTAAACAAAAATTCGCGGACTGTATGGTAGTCGTAAATGTATGATAGTTTATTTGTACACTTGTACAAAGACCTTCATACCAAACATGATTCTTATAAAATTTAAAGGTCACTATTTCTGGTTTTTCTTCTGTCCTCGAATTTAAAAGTAGTAGGTCAATGTAACACAATCATGTCTTTATACAAACATACCTTAGTATTATACAATTTAATAAAAACTGTTTCACTTTGTTCGTCCTTTGCCTGATCTTTCTTGACCTACCGAGTTTATTAGTCTTTTATTAGTGATTTAAATATTTGTTAGATCTTATATGTGTTAATATTTTGAAAAATGTAATTATATTACTACCATTCGTCCAGTAGTCGAAATTCGATCAAAGTGCATTAAAATTTTTAGGAAAACGTGTATGAAATTGTTTGTTATGCATACACTTTTTTTCTATACCACATCCTTTTTTGATACATACCTACATATCTGAAACTATTCGCGTTTATTAATACTTTCTATACAAAACAGTTCAATTTATATAAGTATATCAGTGGAATATTATTATACAGACACGACAGACAGTGATCAGTAATAGTTCAGTATTATACGATAATCTATATTGATGCTTCTACTCTCATTTGAACTGAACACCCTAAACAATATTGACAATAAAGCTCGACAAAAAGTGTAGACAAAAACTTTTTGTGTATACCTTTTGTAAGGGAATCGGACAAACAGAGAAGAAAAATGTTAAATATTATCATCGTAAGGACCTGTTTGACTCCTTGTTTTTCAATAAAAAATCACGAGACTACTATTGATGATGTCTGATAATATTTAAACAGAAGTGTCTGTAATTGCAATTGCTTTTATGCCCTTAAACAATCAAATGCAGCACCGAATATACCGAGTCAATAATAATTACAATCATAACTTACGTACAGATTTATAAATGCGGTGTTCTTTCCAAAGCTAATGATAGCAAATAGGAATCAGTGCCAGAAATATATGACTTCCCTACAAGCTGCGGGAATAAGTTATACGTAATATTTCAATATTAATGGGCATATTGTGCTATATTCGACTAGTCTTGAGAAATGAAGTAATAAAGAATTGTAGTCTAGAAGGCTTGTGTCGATAATGTTTTTAAGCATTTTGTTAGTAATATGTTTACAATGTTGATTTTTAGTTTCAAATGTTCCTTCAAAACATTTGAAGATTTTAAAATAAATAATGAAGTTGATGTTAAAGTTAAAGCAATTTGTTATTTTATTTAATGACAGTAAATATGATTAGTTATGTAATGATGGCGTAACACCTGGCGTTTTATTGATACTAAAAATATTATGCTTTTGTTTAAACTTTGTCATCTTATTTTTCTGCCAATAAATTGATTAGTTTACCTAATTTTATTTAATATTTTGTTTTAATAAATTATTACTAACGTCGTGATCACATAGAAAATAGTAGAAAAGTGTAGCGCCATCTATGCTAAGACTTGAGAAACCACACGCTCAATTAAAAAGCCTATTCCGAATGCTCGTTAGTGGGCACTGTTTTTAAAATACGTAGATACGTTGTTTGAATTTTATTATTATAGAACAGAAATTCAGCGTGCAACCAATTTCAAACAGCAAACTCATGTTAACGACC
This sequence comes from Tiana niger, assembly GCA_018249895.1. Taxonomy (NCBI): domain Eukaryota; kingdom Metazoa; phylum Arthropoda; class Insecta; order Lepidoptera; family Hesperiidae; genus Tiana; species Tiana niger. The sequence continues at coordinate 14,427 of DWNH01000013.1, forward strand.
CGTGTGGTGTAGTGGTTACCATGCCGGTGCACCATTCGAAGGGTCCTGGGTTCGATTCCCAGCGGGGCAGAGGTTTAAATGATGAATTTAGATTTCTGTTCTCGGTCTGGGTTTTGTCTGGTTTGTGTAATTGTCTGTGTGTGTGTCCATGGTACCCACGACACAACATCCTAGAATCTTAGTGTGGGGCTAAAAAAAAAAAAATCTTTGGAAAGCCAGCATGATTTTTTTGTTTTTATTAAATAAAAGTAGCAAACGAGCGTGCAGGCCACCTGGTGTTAAGTGGTCATTGCGACCCATGGACATCCACTTGCAACTTCAGGCAGTACCTTAGTCCTACCTGAAATCGCAAACATATTTTATATTATTTGAAGTTATACTTGTTTTGGTGCGTTATGGAAAAATGATCAGAGTAAATTTTTACGATGCGCGCGCACACCGTCGCGTAGAAGTATAACTTCTAACGCGTGTACATAAGTATGTACCCACGCACTTTTTTTTATTATTAAAAAATACCTTTTCATGTTTTTTTAGTATTAGGTCATTGAAAATGTTTTAGTGGCTACTTAACATTACGGATTTATGATTGTGCATAGGATCTTTGAATTTGGTTTGTTGCACAATCGTAAATCCAAATTTAATTGTCATTTATATCGCTAATGCTATAAACGTTCAAATATGAGCCCAAATTATATGATAGTCTGAATTGGTTCATTTATTACGATCTTTCGAGGTTTCGTTTATCTGATAGTAAGCAATTCATACTCAAATATATAAAAATATTTTAGACAAGAAAATGAAAATATCCTCAAACTAAAGTTTACAATTCAAGTCAAGCAAGAAAAAAATAAGTTATAAATTAAACTAAAGTAAGAAATTAATTTGTGTTAATCATCAGTCTACTATGCGCTATAAAGAAATCAATTAAAACTGGTTCATACAAGAACAAGTTATGTTAAAATACGTAAAGATCTTGGCAATATTTAGGTTGCAGATTTAAGCTCAACAGTATTTGGAGTAAAACTTATGCCATTGTAAAATAAGTAATTATTTTTCTTAAAGTTCTGACTCTCGACAGTGTAGTATATCCACTTGTTCAGAAATCTATGACATTTTCTTGTCTGATCAGTTAATTATTATCCATACCTAAAACGAATTGCTTGGAATGCTTAATGAGGAATTAATGATAAATGACATTTTATACAGTTGACCTTAAGTACGTGAAAATCTAAACCGTTGGTTACAAGTATCAAAATTAACTACAATGGGATACTCGTATGAATCTACGTATTCTCAGGCAATTGGCGGAGTCGCGGAAGAGTGCGGAGGAACACGGTCAGCATTTTAGTCGGGTGGAGCCCGACATAACCTTCGTCGGCCCAGTGGCGGAAGGTTCTCGTTCCGAGTTTTCCTGACGTAAAAAAAAACTACAGTGATAAACATTGTATTTGAAGTACAATAAAAAGAACATGTTATATGTATACGTATTATTATATCCGTAAATCTTTTACACGGTTGTATCATTTAAATAATTCCTTTATTAACACACAACAAATATTAACGTACATTAATGAATACATCTACTTGATTATAATATTCATATTACATGCTGTAGAGTGAGCTAAAGCTTCTTAGTGTGTATTAATGTTACAGTAAACATAAAATTGGAAAATTTCGTTACAATGCACCTAAGTATTAGAAGGTTTTTATAATATTTCTGAAAACACGAACAGTTGACATTTGCCAAAACAGAATATTTTTCTACCTAAGCCAATTCACTACGATATGCGTCCTTTCCGTCCTGCTAAAGGGACCACCCGCAAGATACAATACATTCTACTTTTACATTCCACATACTACTACTGGGTTGTATTGAACTATCATCAATTTCCCGAGTGACGTCATAAGTTCGTATGTAATTGATTTCCTCAATTGACACACATAAGTCCAATTTATTGGTCGATACCGGTCATTACTGTTGATAAAATAGTAAGCATTAAGGAGGCCATAACTTCCACTTGACAGACATTACATGTAAGGACATATTTATTGTTTTGAATGATATTTTTTGCATTTAAAACTATTATATTATTGATATATTTCAATAGGTAAATAACATTTTTTCTAAATAGAATAAATATGTAAATCAAATTTTAGATTCGCAGATTTCTGACATTGAATAATAGATTAAAATTAATTAAAAATATGTTTAAAATAAAGGTACGTATATTTGTTAACAATCCATCAATAGATGTCGCCAAGTTAATAACTAATGTACTTAGTATTAGACTTTAAAAAAATAATGTGCTCAATATCAACAGAATTTGATATAAATTGTATTGTCTTCTACATACATATAATAGATACAGTCCGGTTCCATGTTAAGGAACAAAATGGACCGCAAAAATGTAACTAGATGTGAGACAGCAATAAGATACTGCGATATATCATTATGTTACATACTCCAAACTGTGATAAAATAAACACCTATAGTTACTTAATTACATAGCATAGTAGGTAACAAGAATACAAACAGATTATTAGTAAGTAGATATATAATACTTTACAGTTGTTTATACACCGGTCAAACGTATTTACACTATATTTATTCAGCTATCGAGAATAACCGATCTTATAACATTGCAATTGCAGGCTAAGACATCAAAGCATATCCATTACATCATTATACGCGTTACAATAAATACACTGAATATAACATTAATAATACTCATAACTTTAATTTGTAATGTTAAAGATAACATTTTATATTACGAGTAACATTGACCAATTCGATTATCTAATACGAAGCAACGAAGTCTACCGTTAAATATAAAGCGCTAGTAACGACAGATGATAGATAACATGACATGGCATCAATAATAAGGTGAGTGCACATCAGTTTAATTAATTTTTTAAATTTTGTAATTCATACATTTGTAACTTCTTTATAAGGAACATTTAAGGAATATTAATGTGATTAAAACCTTTACGTACTTTGGTTAAAATGCATAATATAACATTTATGTAGTCTATTGGTGTGGAAACACAAATCTATGTCAAATTAGTAAAGATACGGTCGGTTTGGACTGTAAATATAGGTAGGTAAGTATCACAAGACTGTAGCTTTACAAACAATGTGTACAAATTTGTTGGCAACAGGACAAACAGCATATAAATGCATTTAATTTTACTGATATTTCAAAATATTTTCGGCGACGAGAAAGATTGGATTTTTTTATATTTTGTTTTAAATAATTTTTTCAATCAGTATTTTTATAGAATGTACGTAAACGTCTTTAAGTAATAGTCTCTGCAAGCCTACGGGCGTACCTAGATGGCTCTTGAGGATTGATATGGTTGCCTCATTGAACAAGACCATGGCAACCGCACTTTTTCTCCAAAACAATAAATTGCAGAATGGTAAAAATAGGTGCGACGATAGAATTTCCCAGAACCACCTTAAAATAAGAATATGAAAAGTGGGTACTTTCCTGTCAAACCACAATGAAGAAATATTTGTCGCTTAAAATTATTATTCTAAATTAATTTTGTATTTACGGTTATAAATGTACAATATTGTAATTGAAGATCTCATTAGGCAAAGTGGATGATTAAAATTCCATCGGTACTGCTATTCTACACACTCTGACATTACCAGCTCTTTGTTCATTATAGATGTAGTAACACTCATTATACCTAATTCATAAGAAGCAAATCAACAAGTAAATCAACTAATTATTAAATCGTTATACAATACCAGAATTACAAATATTTAAATTATTTCTAAAAATATTTTGCGCATTTGAAAAACCTTTTTGTAAATAAAGTTACAATTTGACTTTGGTCCGACTTCCAGAAGTCTATTTCTTTGCCAACGTTATTAAATTCTCACAATCGTACACTTTCGGTGCGCATAATAACAATTATATTCAAACAAATCTTTTTAATTTTTATATTTTAAAGAAGTCGTTGTAAGTATAAGGGTTTTAACACGTTTAAAATTTATAGTCTCGCGTAATATTAAAGATATCGTCCACTGAAAATAATAAAGGTTTAACAAACAAATCTTAAAGGCAAATTAGTTTAATTAAGGACTAAAGGCTCAATAAAATATTAACACCTATAGAAGTATCAGATCCCTACTCCAGCTCGAAATATAGACGCTACCTAACACCTAAATTAATAATACTAATACATAATTTTCCTTTATTGTTACACAAATTTCAACAACATTTCAATATACTTTTTCAAATTTCCTAATATACAGTATTATGAATGAATGATCAATTAATCAACATTTGAAACTTAATAACAACACGTGTTATAGTGTCTCGGACTAACTATATGAGAGCAAACGTGAAATTAAATTTGCATACATACAAGAGTTGTCACCGTATTGACACGTAAACGGTAGAAGTTTTACTAATATAAAGGAACTTTACTCAAAATACAAAACTAAATACAAAATAGTTCAGCAAAACTAACATACACACGAAACAAAATATGCTTGAAAATACTGAACACGATTCTTGTTAAGATTTCCATTAATTTCTCAAGCGTTCAGAGAGGAGAGCACATTTACTATTTCAAGTTACATAGATCCAGTATTTTCAAGATTGACGTTCGAGACAAAACCATTGTAACTATTTGTTTGCCTAGCAGTTACAGTTAGGGTTGGTGTTGCCTTGAGGCTGCTCGGTGAGGCGCTGCCCGCGAGCTCCGCCAGCCAGCATCGCCGGCTCTGAGTCAAGACTCTCCGACATTTTGTCGCAAATTATATCCACCAAACGCTCGAAGACGGTCTGCAATAAACGTTCATAATCAGTGTTAATTTTCCATCACTGGGTAAGCTCCAATTGTTGGTTAAGTAAGTCCGACAGTTAACCGCTTTGCCTAGCTAAATAATACTATTCCCTGCGGTTTAGTTAAAAGGCGGATTTAGTTATAAGGAGGAAAGGTTGAAATATTCTGAAATACAGTAAATTGCTTAATGGAAAAATTTAATATGGCGGTGGTACTTTTTCTACTACCTTTTTGCTTTACGATAGAAATAAGTACCTATTATGGTGGTACTTCTCTAGGTCGGCTGAACGTAAAGTAAAATACATATATTTTACGTTCTAACCATTAGTTTATCAATGGCATTAGTTTATATAATGTCCACTGTTTAATTTACGCCTTCTTTAACCTCTTACTGTATCTTACCTTGACGTAAATGTTCTCCTTGGCACTGGTCTCATAAAATTCGACTCCAAGTTGATCAGCAAGCTGCTTGCCTCTCTCCTGGCTCACCACGCGCTCTTCCTCCATATCACACTTATTGCCGACCAGAATCACCTGGGCGTTGTCCCACGAGTACGTCTTGATTTGTGTTACCCTGGAATTGTATTAAAGAGAAATTGCTAAAACATTGAAATGTGTTCAAAATTCATAAATAACTACTTATATTATGGTAAATTCACTTTTTTAATATAAATAGTAACAAATTCAAATTTTTTGTTTAAATAATTAATACTGCACAAAGAGCGTACGTTTTACCTAAGAACAACAAAACACCCACTAAACACGTGTTTTATTTTAGGTTTCGTGAGTATCAACATATACATATTTATAAATACAAAATGGCTTAGGTAACTCACGTGTATTTTTTCGGAATTGACTAGTTTCAACCAGAACGAGGTTCTTCATCATAAGCTCCCGTCGATAATCATCTCGCGACGGAGCCAATTATTAATGTAAACAAAGAAACAATTGCTCACCAATCCTGAACGCTGTTGAAGCTTTCCTCGTTGGTGATGTCATACATTAGAATAAAGCCCATGGCCCCCCGATAGTAGGCCGTTGTGATAGTACGATAGCGCTCTTGACCTGCTGTGTCCTATCAACAGAAATACAGTTGTAGTGTTTTATGTTTCGTAATAATACCATTCATAATTAATTTGAAAACAGTTTCGTATTTAGTAACTTAATGTTTGTTAATAAATTATTTATTAGTTCATAAATTAGTTTATTTTGAAAAACTAGTCTTGTTGCTGGGCTGGGGCTATGTAGCTGTAAATCTATTCGTACTAAATGATTAATGTAAACAACATTGTAAGTTCTTACTGTTTATAAAAACTAACGTGGACACTATTCGTTTTAAATACATCAAAAAAGTCTATGGCAGAATGCATCCTAAAAGTAATATCATTTCTTGTTAGTTGTAAGCGATATTATGCCAATATACTAATATAGTCTCAATTACGATTCGATTGTCTTCACAATCGAACGCCTTCGCATATATGTATGTATGTACATTATTATGTTTACGAGAAATCGATAAACGTACCCATATTTGGAGTTTGACGCGTTTGTCATGACGGAAGACTGTTTTGACCTTGAAGTCAATACCGACGGTTGACACGAAGGCTGAAGTGAAAGAATCATCGGCGTAACGAAATAGGAAACTGAAAGAACAACAGTACAACGTTATTGTGTGAAGTGTTCTGCCATTGATAACACGGATCGATAGCTTGAGATTACAAATCTCTGAACGCCGACACAGAAACGTAATTTTGGAAAGTGTTTTTAGTGGTAATTATGTTATTTAACCTTATTTACAAAGTATGATGTCTCCCTAATGATAAGTTGTCATTGTCGCCTCTTTTATGATGAGAAAATTTTATAGATGTTTAATGAAAGCCTCGGCGGCCATCTATCGTATGTAGGGAAGCCCTAGGATGTACAAGGGACGCTACCAGTGGCCCCTTTCACTTTGCTCAGAACTGTTACTGCAACCTTTTATTGAATAAAAATAGCAAATCAGCATGCAAGCCTTCTGGTGTTCATTGGTCACTGCAAACCATCGATATCCTTATGCAACCACAGGTAGTATCATACTTACTATCTTAGTACTACCTGAGATCGTAAATAGATGTGTTACTATTTCTGAGGACTAGCATATTCTCCTATTACTAAGTGATCTCTGGCAACCACACCCTTCTTTCGAATCGCAATAAATTGCTTCACGGTAAAGTTGGATGTGACGGTGGTACTTACTCGGACATCGAACCTACTACTTTTAAACCTACAGACATCCACATGAAACCTCAAATTAATCTAACCCTAATCGTATGTTGGTAGATTTTTATTTAGAATAAATTTTCGGGTTATAGTAAAAAAAATAACAAATGTATATGTAATACCTAGTTTTTCCGACAGAACTGTTTCCAATGATGAGAAGTTTGAACATGTAATCGAAGTTCTGATCTGACGCATCCTTTTGCCATTTCGGATCACCACCGCCGGCCATCTAAAACGAAAACAATTCCAAAAATTGTTTAATTTATCAATAATATTGATGTAATTATAGTAAAGGCCCTTAAATGAAATGAGAACACGTACAAAAATAATGAAACGACGGGTCTTTAAATCCTCTAACGAATATAGACATTACCTCTACATTAACTCCATTTTTCTCCGTTTTATCCATGACTCTAGAGTATTAAAAACACCATTGTGTTGGAACTGAATACAGTGTGCTTCTTTGCAAGTACTGCCCGTTTGTAACAAACGAATGGCACTGTAATGCATAAAACATTTTCCCTACTCTAAGTTATTAAAGGAAAATCGGCTTTATTCCTCTTAGCGATAACATTCAAATGAGCTTACATTAAGCGTACTGTGGCTTAACGAATGTTAAACAAGTTATCAGTTTTGCGTATTCGAATGAAAATTATTTTTATTTTATGAGCCACAGGGTAGATTTTTACTTGACAGAAATTGATTTTTTTCCGATTGATTGAGTAAAAAAAACGTTTCTAGATAATGCCACTAGGTCGCTACATCCTACGCGATAGGGTGATATTTTACTAATTTTAGCCCAAAACTAACAGCAAACTGAAAATCGATTGAATATAAAAATTTCTTTTTTTAGACCTAATACAAAAAATAAAAAAAAGGTAACTTAATAATGATAGTGCTGAACAAAAGCTGGCTTGTCGCTAAAGTAGCGATCCATTTCATGTAGGATTTAGATAGAATAGGTACATGCTGCAAAGTGAAATGATTACACTGAGTTGAACTGCATGGGATAACTTCAATTGCATGTAGCTAAAATTCCTAAAACGTACATATATAATCATCGCAAATATTTTAAAATATATATATGTACCTATAGCATAGCAGATTTACATATTACCACACAAAAGTGGTAGAGGCACTCTGTTTTCCGTATTTTTATCATTTACTAAAGAAAATAATTTGTACTAACAAACATTCGTTATTTTGAATGAATCTCTACACTTACAAATCAATTAATTAATTTGGTAGCTCCGATAGTGTCAATCGGATTTAGAACATCTATTGAAATATACTACAATGTTTTAATTAATATTTACTATAATAATAAAAGAAATATTCCATTCTTAAATGTTATTAAGGAAATTAATTAATTACATGTACTAAAATGAAAGTAAAAGAAAAAAAACAGTGCGTCCATTTCGTAGCTACGTACGTAGGCGTAACACTTGGAAATTTATTGTACGAATGACACTGAGCTTGCCTTAGCTTTTTAGTAATTTTTCACCTAAAAACCATAAAAATTCCAATTCCGATGATCCGTACTGATATTTGTTTTAAAGGAGTATATAGTAAATATATGATAGGTAATTTCATATGTTACAATTAATTGTGGCAACGGAAAGTTTAAATGTAATTCAAAATACATGATATCAAATGTAAAACTTTAATTATCATTAAATTATTATGGCGATGCCATAACTTCTTAAACATTAACTATCAATAAATTTACCAGTACCTACTGCAAAGCAGTGTTCAATATAGTAACATATTTTAATTCCGTGAAAATATATAAAAATATGAGCAACTCACCTTAATTTATATAGAAAATCGAAGAGGTAGAGTCAATATTTGTATATTTAATAGGTAAAAATGACTTTCAGCGATGTAAGCTTAGCAAGTCGTCTATCGCCCTCTCTTTTTCACGTTCGCATCACGCAACGGGAACAAGTGCCAGAGTTTTACGCGTTTATCGATTTCCTCTACTTACTCCTTACTGCCCACGATACCTAAACCACTTTGTAAATCTTTTCGAAATATCTAAACGAACACAGGAAGGAACACAAGGCTGCTAAGTCTGTTGATTCGGATATACAAAATCGATATTATTTCGTAACTCACTTCGCTACACCCTTAACACACGTTAAATACTAAACCGATAAGGATTTCGAGATCTTGTCTCTTGAAGTGTGTGCGTATTATTTGAGTTAATCCAAATCTTTTGTTACACCACAACCCTAGGTCGGGCCGTACCGTGTTTCGCGCTCACAGCTGTTATCTACGTCCTGCGAGTTTCTCGCAGTTCCACGGGAGTAAGAAATAAATTCAAGATGGCGGAGTGGTGCGCGCGCAGTCGACCTAAGCAGCCTGTCAAATTTTTACCCAGACAAATCCAGTCAACTTCTAGCAAATGTTGTTAATCTATACTATTTAATTGGGATTCTAATTAATCTCCTACTGTATGTTGCAGAATCTCATAAAATGAATACATTATACATACATATGTACATATATTGTTTAAAAGATTTTTTTCTGTATAAAGTATAATTATATAGATTTTATCATAACTATTATACAAATATTACTCGTTAAGTTTTTGTTGCGACAAGAAATTTCTGAAATAGTCTTTTATTTACAAGGATTGACGAGGGATTTATTTTTAAAATGGAACATCCCCAGAGCCATTTCCTATGCCCGTACTATTTCTTCAGTCAATTTAAGAATTAAATTAAAAAGCAGTAGTACATATTTTTAAGTAATATTTATCTCATGGTAATAGTTTTTTTTTCAACTTTACTCATATGTACATATGTGGTTAGGTCATTTTCTTAATCCCAAAACAATCTTTTCGATAAAAATGATATTTAGGGACTTTAGGGTAAAAAGTTTCAATTATTTTATTCAATATATTTACAAGCTACGTATAAAATTTCACAATACATACAACTGACTTTCTAAGTAAAACAAAGAAAAAATTTTTAAAAGTTTATTGTCATATTTCTTTTAACATTTCATTTTATATCTACTATCTATTGCTCCTTTTGAGAAACTATTCGTAGGTCTTTTCATGTTTTATTAAAAAGAACATTCTTACAAATCTGTGACGCCATTCGTTCCTACTTTTGTGTTCACATAAGTAAAGGGCCAAATTTTATTAAGGCTACCCGACTGTGGTTAGGAGCACTTATGAAGTCTTTGGGTGAAACCTTGACCTCACGTTGGCCTAATTGTAGAGCATCTCTCGCAGAACGTTAAGATGCACGAGAATAAAGATTTTCTTGCATGGCGTTGTAATTGGAACAAAAATTTAATATTGTGCTAAATCTCTTGAATCTTGTTAACGCGACTTGAAGTTGAAATTTCAATTGTAGGTGGGTATATGTACATTAAATAAACATAAATACATATTTTTTAAATACATACTTAAATAGATTTTGTTTTACACCCAGACACAGAACAAATATTCATGCTCATCACACATTTGGTGGGGATCGAACCCACGACGTCCCGTTTAGTAGTCAGGTTCGCTAACCACTAGACCACGAGGCCAGCAATACTTAAGTGAACGACACAGTCTGACAACAAGATTGATGACAGAGCAACTTGGGATAAATTCCTAATGTATAATTTATATTTGTACAGAAGTGCGAAACTTCGGCCTACGTTTCCGATGCGCATTCGGTTTTGATAAATTTAGATTTAAGTTTTTAATATTATCATGTTTGTGACTTAATAAGTTTAAACCACAGATATGCTAAGCTTTCTCACATCGAACAACTACGGTCGATTATCAAAAGAAGGCAGAACCCGCCCTTCAAAGACAATATTCCACAGCACCCAACCGAAAGATACGGATATAGTTGGAAATACCCCCGGTGATCCAGTACTAGCTATAATGAGATATATTATAAAAACAGTGAATTATGATTAAACTCATGCTGCTCAAAAAGTTTCCCATCGTAGGGTCTCAGAAAAGTATAAAACACTTTCCTCCTTTCTTATTGGGGTTATTAGTGACTACTTTCAATGCCTTCCAATGACAGTGCATCTTTCCAGATGCCTGGAAGGGAGCAAACGTGGTTAGTAATCATCGTTTAGTGATCACGGAATAGGTGAAGACAATTATCTACAAGATAATCTATTATAAACCTTTTGAGTTTGATAACATGCTAACGTTACACTTTTTTAAATCAAACAAAACGACTAAAATAATTTGTACTAACTTGCCAGACTTGTTAAAGTAAGATCTCTTCTACGTGGACAAAGTTACAGACAAAAACTATTATAACATAACTAATAGTTAATAAACTAGATAGTTTTTAAAAATTACTATTGATGATCTTATTATTATTGAATATCTTAAAGTGATAATAAATATCCAGTTTTACGGGTTACTTTACCGGGATATTACAAAATGTTGAAGAAAAAATGTTATACTGGTA
>DWNH01000014.1:0-25448 GCA_018249895.1 Tiana niger
CAATAATTATAATTATAATTATATTGTAATGATAATATCATTGTAATAATAGTAAACATTATGTATCAACCTAACCTAAAAATTTGCACACCATCATCATGGTAAATTGTGAGCATTGTGTCATCTTTTGTTACCACAATTTTTGGCAAATAAATATTCATCATTCAAAGCACCTGATGTTAAGTGGTCTCTGCAACCAGTTCCGGATTAGCCCATGAGCAAAGTAAGCCCAGCGGCAACGAAACAGTAGGAATAATGTGCATCACATGCGCAAAGTAGGTCATTCTCCCCAGATAGAGGGCCCGCAGATTACATAAGACATAGAGTCTTAATACACCACTGTCTGCCGTATTTAAGCTCAGGCAGTATTATAGTTGTACCAAAAATTGTACACAATAGTCTAGTATTTTGTATCCTCTGGCAAGCATGTCCTTCAGGAACTCTATTAGTTGTTCCAGGGTAGCAATAGGTGCGGCAATGACAATTCCCCTTTCGTCAGAGCCTACTGTTAAACACTTGTTAATATTACTTCTGTGTCTGTTTGTATAGCTTTGTGTGTAATTGATTTTCGTACCTATTAGGAGTTTTATGTTCTAATGAAATGAATAAAAAGAACAAAATGTTAAAAACATGTTGCTTTTTTATTCCATATTGCATATTTTTGAATATTTGGTGCGTTACTGTTTATAGATTATTTTGTAAATGTTAAGTCTATAAACATCAGTCGATTTTTTCAACCGTTCATCATGTAATGACTATAGTACACCAAAATGTACTGAACCATAAGATGCTTCAATTCTTCCTTGAATTTCTGTCAACCCTTGCATATGTAGTGTAATGTCAGCCATACAACATGACTTGATTCAGGCTCGTGTCGTCACAGCGGAAATGAATTGAGTTGTATAGAATCAAATCTAGCTAAGAGCCAATTTAAAAAAAAATCTACACCAACTTAAATGTAACTTATTACAAAACAAAGTTGTTCTGCAGTCTGTATCTCCATTAATTCTCGCTTCTTAGTTTGAATGTTTAGTTTTTTAAAACGTTGCTAATTTTACTATAGCTGTGTTTCAGAGATGTTACTGTGAGTCATAGGTTTAGAATTTTAACTCAAATACTAATCTTTCTGTTATAAAGAGATGAATTAAATATAAAATCTATGAAATTTCCGCTGTTTCATTTACGTCCATTTTGTTTTGCTTTTTATTTTCAGTATCATACTTTTGAGTATCTCGCTCGGATCAGATTTACATGCCACGAGATTAAAAAGTTGAGATTTAAATAAAATAATCATCAATGTATAAGCTTATTTGGGATCTTATTTTTTGTTATTAGACAACTAACATTTATAAATAGGTGCCCATAGTTAAAATATTATAAAGTCTGAGTCAAGCGGATTGCAGCTTAAGAACTCTGTAATATTGTGGTAGACATTAAATTCTCAATTGGAATTAATGATCCAAACATGATTTAGAAATATAAATGATCGAATGAAAAGACACACGTCGCTTATCCAACGAAACAACACTAATGTGCTACACTTAAATTTTTGTTTGATGAAAGTATAAATAAAAAACGGTCAAGTATGGCACAGTTCCAGTTTATTTTTTATGATACATGTGCTAGATAAAAAAATAATACAGTCCGATTAGTAAAACTGTTTGACTGCAAGAGAGCGGCGCGCGGCCGCTGCGACGTCGTTGCGGATCATACTAATCATTTATTACAAATTGTTATTCACGTATTGCCACATTCGTATACAATCTAAAATTGGAAAACATTATATTTTTTACATTCTTTTAACAAGCAATTTTAACTCCGAAATATTTTTAGCCCTTCTGGACTATTTCTTACAACATTATAAGGTACTTTAAGACGCTATAGTGTACTGAAAGTGCCTTATGGTTTAATTTAAAAACGATATAGTTCATCTATTTATACACAATAGCTGTGACCGGCTCGGCCATCTCCCATTACTCTGATATTTCACATGGACAGCTCAACGTCTCAAGACTAGTTGCACGTTTTAAAGAAGTTAAATAATAATAAGATTGTTTCTAGGAGAAAGGTTGCAAGCAACTTAATTTAGAATAGCCCAGGATCGCACTATAGCGAGCACTCGAATTCATAGCTTGATAAACATTAAAACACATCACTAACATTCGTAAACAAATTCAATATTAAACATAACAAAATAAAATTTCTTGCTCAATTCGTATAAGCAAGAGCGTTGACATCAACAAAATTATGTAAAATAGAAATCTGCATTACTGGCCCGGGCAGATACAGCAAAGGGAAGACTTAAGAATGCAAATAGTACAAGAAAATATATTCAAGTGCACAAGTCTGAGACGTCCACAGAAGTATTAGGACTCGCGCATCCACAACGCAACCTTAGGCAATAAATTAAAAAAAAAATTAAATAATTAAAAAATAAAGAGTTCGAATCGAAGTAGCATTATAACTATATTTACAATTGTTAACTTACATCTAATAGAAGCATCAACTATGTAAATTTTATCAACATTGAAGGCACATGTTTACGCACCCTATTCTCAATATTGTGCAATATTAGGTGCACTCGTCTCGCTGGCAACACTCCCATCGTATTTATACTGTGGACCGGACGCGATAACTAAATTACGTCTTACAATATGCGAAATAAGTACTATTACAGGGTGACACGCGCGGCTCGCGTCTTCATCAGAAAGTAGCTAGACAATCCACAACAAAAACGAGAAAACTTCCTGATGAACCCGCGCGTCGCGCCGTCATAGACTAGTCATTGTCACTTGAAATAATATTAGGGAACTCAGTCTGACAATCCATAATCTAATATTTCGGTACAAAATGCAGCCAACACCACGTGCCATTCGTTAACGTGCCGACCAAACATAAACAAATTCAACTACATGTTTTCAAAAGCTAAACCCCGCGGGCGTATTGAACCAATGGCACGGCAGCGTTAGCGATCGATATATACAATGACTGACGGAAAACAAAACGGAACCTTATTCTATTTCGCTAAGTAGACCTATTCACAGCTGCAGAACGGAAATCATATTTACTGTCCACTTAATATAACATTATTTCATTACATTATTTAACTTTATTGGTAGTGATATTTGATTGAGATCCCATCATGCATTGGAAGATTTGTTTATTATTATACATACATTTGGATTCTCGATTTGAAAAAGAAGATACTGATTGTTGTATGAACATAATAGATGTAGGCATGTTGTTATGTTGATAAACACCAAGCATTTGGCAAAGATTGCCAATATTTGACGTATTGATTGGATCTTACACATCTTAACAAAAATAGATTTTTGAACAAAAACGATCGATATCTTCTCAGTCGAATCGATAGTTCATTTCAACAATTGATCGAATACAATTAGAAAACCACCACTCTTAAGAATACAATTATTTTAACAGAACACGTCAATATTAACTCTAGGGTATTAATTTAAAAAATATACAAACTAAGCAGTCATTCAAGTAACACTAGGAATATTAGAAACAAAATCCTTGCATACCTTCATAAAAAGTACTTTAAAAAAATATCGTACAGTAGTAAGCGTACTCAACTAGCTCAGAGTAAAAAAAATATTAAAAATAAAAAAGCTAAAAGAGTCGTTGAGGAACCGAATTTTATTATTTTACAATGTCCACTTGCCATACTTATTGCGATACACCTACTGCGTTCATAAATAATTTATTGTACAATATGTCTAGAGTCGCCCTGCCTGCGCTCTGCACCACGTTCACTTTAAAAAACTTATATTTTTTTTATACAATATATTAAAATATTTGCATGTACGTGATTATTGATGATTAAAATGAAATTGCTTCCCTTGGAAAAATGAGCACTATGGCAAGTATTTTAAAGATATGCTAAGGGTTAACTAATATTTTTATGTAAATGAAATAGCGTACTGGTGTTGTACTTATTTAGAAACAGTGCAACAGACAAACAGGCCTATATCATTTTCTTAAATATTAATAAACCAGTAAATGACGGGCAGCTGTATATAAAAATAAAAATGGTGCTCGAATTGTGTACTTTTTTGAATAGCTGTTAATTACCTATAAAATATTAAAACTAAAGACATGATAAGGAAAAATTTTGATAACTTTCTTATAATTATACATACAGAAAAAACTAAACTTACCACCTTTTATTATTTGCTTGTAATATGTCTTGTTGGAGATCAATTTTATAAGATTAACTTCAGTTTTAGTTTACTTTATTAGACGCAAGTTTATTTTGGTAGTTTCTAAAAAACATATTTCTAAAATTAACAGCAACTCGGCTCTCTCTATACTTATGACCCTCTACAAGTTGACAATTACTCGCCAATATTGTGCACAAAATTAAGTTAAAAAAATAGGAACAATTTAATACGCGCATCAAGTAAATAGGTGCTTATAACTGGATATTGTCTATCAAGTAATTACATTTTTACAATCAGTCGTTAAATGTTAACAGAAAGTCGCAGAAACTGAAAACGTCACGACACTATTAGGCTTATTCAACTAACTTTTTGAAATATAAAAATATAATTTATTATTTACATTTATATGTATAGAGCAAAATTCAAATATTACAATAATAAAATTCGCTTACCCCTAGGTAAATAGTGTATAATATCCTAATCTTACATACTGGCTACGTTTCTTGTATTGACAGCAACAAGTGGCGGCATTTCTGTTGCAATTACATATGGATTTATAATAAAATACAATTAGTAAAATAAATTGTCAATCGAATGTCTTAAATATAAAAACATAAATTAATCACATTAAAATTGGTCAAACACCTCACAAAATATATTGCTGAAACTATAAATATAAAATATTTTAAACATTTTCTTGTCATGTTACTACACTTCTATCGAAATTGCTACAAAAACCCCACCACTTATCTAGGCAGCGACGTAACGTTTTAAACGCAGACAGGGCGACGGCGTCACGCGACGTCGATACCTCACGTGGTACAAGCCCCAGTTCACTACTACCGCGAAACTTACAACACTTACAAACTACCAACGACTCAAGGACTACAAAGATGCTCTACGGCAGTAACTTCGATGAGATAGCCACTGGGTCTTGATAATTAACTACATATTGATCACTACAATATCATTTTCTCAAAATACTGGCGACCCTCACAGCTGACATCTTAAAGAATGGCCTTAAAACCTAATAGAGTTGACAAGCCTGATGGTTCTTCACTGGTGAGAGCTCATCATAATGATGTTAAATAGACATTTGTGCAAACAGAAGTAATAGCATTGTAAGAAAGAGATAAAATAGTGACTCACTCTTGGTCAGTGGCTGTCAGATGGCAGGTTCTAATACCATTACTGTTTGAGCAGACAGCAATAGACGCTCAAAACTCGTTACTTAAACCCTGACGTTGAGACATTAATAGGAGTTCGTAGGCAGAGTGACAGAGTAGGCAGTAAAAGGTCGCTACGTGATTATCATTATACCAAGCTGAGATGTCAGCAAGGTAGGTATGTAGCACTCGGCAGCTAGTTGCTAGTAGGTGGGTGTTCACTCTATGCTCTTGACCCTCGCCATCACCTTCCCATCGAACATGGGCAGCGTGTCGTTGTCGCTGCTCACCTCCTCTTGGATCACGGTGTTGTCGAGGTCCGCGCACTCCGTTTTGAAGAAATATCTGCAAATGAAACAATGAAACAATGGTAAGAACAGCAGTTGATGTCGAAAGATTCGGATTCGAAATATTATTATATTAAATATCATTGTCCCACTGTTCGGCACGGAAATGAAAGCAATTTTGGACATAGTCCAACACGCTAGACAAGTGCGGGTTGGACTATGGACATAAATTGGACATAAGTTGGACATAAATCCTTTTAATTTTTCATAATTAAAATTCACATTGTAGATAGATACAAAAATAGATAAATATGAAAGAAGACAAAATAAATCAGTGCTAAATATCTGTATAGACTAGGATGATAATTTTTTTTTTTGAAATAAGCAAATGCGTGTATTACCTATAGTTGCCCTTCCTTGGCAGGTAGTCCTTGAAGAGCCGGAGCGTGAGCGGCGCGGCGGGCACCTTGAACCGGTAGGGCACGCTCTCGTCCAGGAAGCTCACCACCACCACCGTGTGCGCCTCCGCGCCGCCGCTCGTGCTGCTCGACTTGCTGCCGCCGCCACTGGGGACGTACACCATTCCTCATTAGCTGTGCTATCCACTTCATATATTTTTATATATTGTAATATAAGTAATATTGTAACTGTGTCATAAGTTTTATTGTAAAATTAAATTTCAAATAAATAAATATCTTAGGACACACACAGACATTTTATTCCCAACTAGCCTGTACTGTGATAATCACTCAGTCAACTGAAGAATACACATAAGATATTTTAAAATACATAGTTTAATATCATTCAAGTGCATCACACAAACGTTTGTCCTGAGTGGGAATCGAACCCACAACCTTCAGCTTAATCGGGGTCACTAAGTATAGTCTATATCCTTCAAAGAGCATTCGGCCAAAACAGAGGCACGCGCATTACCGAGAGCGCGCGTGCAGCTTGTCGCGGCGGCGCTCGTCGCGCTCGGCGGAGGAGGCGCGCAGGCGCTCGAGGCGCTCCGAGCCCTCCGCCACCCACTGCAGCACGCGCGGCTCCGTGCTGGCCTCGCTCACCACCGACACGCCGCTGTCCGTTAGCTCCGTCACGGTTTTCTTTGACGACGATCTAAAAATACACATTGTTTTACAATATCTATAAAATATTAGAATAAAAAATTGTTCGTGATCCGGCTCTAAGGACCAAAATTTAAGTGAAAAAATTGAGATTTATCGTAGTTTCATGGAATTGAGTTTATTAATAAATATCGTGTGTATTTTTAACACGCTTTTATTATTTAACTTGTGTCGACCATTATCAAACGGATTACCAAAATCAGATAGACTAGTATCATTTTCAAATAAAAATTATATCAGAGTCCTTAATTAATAATAATTCAATCAAAATCGCTATATATACACACCTGCGTGTCAACGAATGCGGATGGTGCAAGGCGTCCGGAGGTGCATCGAAGTGTCCCGAATCGGCGGACAGAGCAGAGGGCGCTCGCCTGGCACCGTGGGCCCCGTGACCACCGTGGGCCCCATGCACTCCATGGACCCCGTGGCGCACGCGCGGCCGCCGACCGCCCGGCGGAGACGCGCCCGGGGTACGCTCGGACCATACGCGGGACACATGCTGGTCTACAAACACATACACTTTTGAATCATACAGAGTAACACAACAAAGTCGGACTCAGGCCTAGCACGTACGGCGATCAAACACAAAATGGATTCAAGTAGTTCAGAAATGTGAGATAACTTCCTGTACGGGAGCACGCACTTGCAATTATTTTCAATCCCTGATTTTTTAAAAACTCAACTTGCTATATTATACGCTAAAATCATCGAAGCCGATATCAAAAACAAAAATAAAGAAAAGAAAGAGTGGGGAAATCGTACAAAAGTCATAGCAATGTATTTTTTCTCAGCGCGTTTTTCAGCTCGTCGCAGTTACAAATTGTACTGTATACTTGACACACTCAGATAAAAGTGTTTACTACATGCTTAGTGTAATGTAGTGTAGTGTAGTGTACAGGCAGAGTGCTGACCGAGTATATCCTGGTCGTTGTCGTCGTCGAGCTGCAGCTTCTCGCGGATGGCGGCGGCCACCAGCTGCGGGGGCAGCGCCTGCGACGAGCTCTCCGAACACTCGCCCTGAACACACATTATAATATCATTTACTTACTTCTGTTACAAATCAAATACCTACCGTATACGAGAGTGTGGATCTGTATCTACTTATTAAATTTAAATTAGTGTCGCACCAATTTTTGAAGTAAAAACTTCTTTAGCTATTGTTGCATAGAACAACTTGTTTGGCATTGCTGGTCAATTGACTAGTAAATTGTAACGTATGGAACAAGCTTAATGTTAACAGATATGCAATGCATATGCATAGATGCAATTAGAATTATCAGCCAAAAAAAAATTTTTGATTTGGAATGGTCAGTACGGCAGAACGGCAATTTCATAGGTAAAGACCTATTATTTATTTTATTTATTGAACGCTAACATAGTTAACACTGGTATAACACAAAAAAAATACAAATATAGGTAGTTATGTGGGATATACTGTTGCTGTGGTTACTTTTAACTGTAAGAACAGATAAATATTGTACTCATAGACTGTAAACCCTCATACTGTGTCAACTGTTTTTATGTTGGCGATGCTAAAAATGACCAATGTTGTGGTGATGTGTTAATCGGTGTTACCTCCTGCAAGCGTCGTTCGAGTCGCTCCTTCGCCTCCTGGTCGCGGCGCACCCGCTCCAGCTTCTCTATGAGTAAGGGCGCGAACTCCGCGGGCGGGAGGACGCGCAGCTGTTCGGCCTGCACTCGTTGCGTTCGTGGAATCATCTGTTCAACACAATATACATTCAACATTATAGTTGCACTTACCGTATTATGAAGTATGCACTAAGGATTGGTCCGTGCAAAACACTGAAAAAATGTAGACTAAAGTTTTAAAATATATATATAAGATTTTTACTTCAAATCCTATCTTACGTCGTATGCTTTCGTAGTTATTCGTAAGGAAAAATATCATTTTTACTTATGCAAAGTCATCATGCACCGATAACAGAAATGTGTATATTGTCTATGTTTGAAAATCAACAGACCATATGTGTCTCGTCGTCTACGCCAAATCTGCTCGTAACTAGGTAAATTAGAATAGAGTACTCTGAATAATACAATGACGTTACCATGGCAGTGTCCTGTTCCTTGTTGATGATGGCGTGCCTGTCGACGCCGTGCAGGCGCGGCCGCGCGCGCGGCTCGCGCTCGCGCCCGCCGCGCACCGACATGCCGTCCCTGTGTACCAAGCGCGTCTGTTAGTCGCAATCATTTCCTGACATCGCATCCCTCGTATTAGAACCATAACGTCGTGTAGTTCCTATTCATTCGTCTTTTTAGCGTTGCCTCTGACATCCGACTTGGCTTTCCGTGAATAAAATACATGTAAATATATCACTCGTAGAAACAATTCTGTTGCATAGAATTATCGTTTAATCATTGCAAAGGTACATAGAAAGTACAGTCTCAAAAGCGCTCCTGGTGCTCACCCTCCGCGCACCGAATTATCGGAATTATATACATGCGTGGTTAAATACCCACTTATATAAAATCAAATATTTAATCGGTACTAAAGCGCAAGTTTCTGATCCTGTTAACAGTAAAGGATTGCACACATATCAACTTTGAAACGGATCATCACCGTCTCAATTGAAGCAGTTTTATATAATTTGTACGAAATCCCCATCTACAATGCACATTAATCGGCATCGGAATGGTATTGGTTAGCCTTGAGCCTTAAACAATCTTTGATTTAAAGATTTCACCACTAAATATTTATAATTATCATGAACGTCATTAAAAGTATAATATCGTGTTTATAATCTAACCAGTAAACATAGTGTTATAAAAATGTTTATATTTTTTATTCGAAAGGACTTCAATTGAATGTGTATTTTGTAAGCTGTGAAATTTGTTGATGAATATGATATTAGTAAGAATATTTTAGAGAAAGCAAGGGTGTTCAGCCTATTGCAACTGATATTTAAAAAAACTCTAAAACTAAATACTTACACTACAGCTACTTATAGGGGGTAATAACACTCTGAACTACTATTTCAAACCTAAGGATCTATAGAAAAAAAATCAACTTACCTTTATTTACATGATGCTTTGCAATATGTTTTTGACTGGAACCAATTGACATATTCAGCCTCCAACAGAATAAGGCCTTTAATATTAATAATATAGGATTCGAAATTATTAGTTGTTACCACTGATGGTTTATATTTTGGATGTCAGTTTCTGTAGAGCTGGATAAAAGCTCGAACCAACCCATGACATGATAAAAGTTGAAGTGTCATTTACCTTGATGTGCGTTGTAGAACTAATTTCTTGTAATTCCTTTCAGGTCAAACATCTTGTCTGACTGAAGAGGTGAAGTGCTAACACGAACTCCTCGTCATGCAACTTCAGCACATATTAGTATAACGTTTTAAGGATGAAAAATCCTTTCCTCCTTTCTCCGGGAGGAGTTCTATATAGATTCTTTGGATCAGTTTCAGAGTCTGGCTCTTTTCATAGGTGCTGCATGACACTGTCTACCTCTCTATGTATGGCCTATCTCTCCTCTAAACGGTCGCTGGTTTCCTGCAGATTTTCCCTATCAACCAAAGTGAAATGCTGAAGAGACACCGCTGGTACGAGGCCCACGATCCTAGCGGACAGTAAGTTTCGATATTGTGTGTAACTCACAGCGAGCTGCCGGAGAGCGAGACGGCGTCGCTGTCGGTGCGGCCGCTGCTGAGGCTGGCGCGCTCCGAGTCCTGGCGCGACGCCGGGCAGTACCCGCCGTACGACACGTGCGCGCTGTACACCGACCGCTTGCGGTGGCTGCTGCCGCCCGACAACAGTGCGTGGGGGGCGATGGATGCGGGACAATACCGGATTCACGGGTATAAAGGCGACGGGAGTTCGCGGCCGAGCGATGGATGCGGTACATTGCGGGATTTGTTATGTATCGTTTGATTGACGAGGCGAAGTATCGTTAATGGATTTATTGGTAACACCCGACAGTAGATTAGATTTTAAAGTTTTAATATATCGATTCATGTAGGAACAATTGGTTAGAAGGATTTTTAATAACGTTTTTTGTAGAGGGATAATGTGAATCGGTAGGAAAAATAATATTGTTGGTAGATCACGGCAAAAGTGTGTGCAATGTAATAATATTAAGAAATAGTTTGGAACGGTAGCATGTCAGCATTTGCTTTTGCAAAAATGTTAGTGTGCATTGCACGTTGTGATTACGGTTGAAAGTTTAATTTGTTATTGCAAATAATTAATTCGAATTAAGATTTGACGGTATAAAATTTGTATTATTAAAATTAATCAAAGGTCATTGTAATTAAAAATGTTTAATTTGGATAATTGGAAATAATAGGAAAAATATAAAATTTTGAATAAAGGACATTGGATATAATGGTGCAAGGACAATTGAGGTGGTATAGGTGTGTAGCGTGTGTATGGCGTCGGGCAGCGATCATGCAGGCGCGGGACACAATCATGGGGGCAAACAATACACGGAGCATCAGTCAAGCTGCTAAGGATATACGGAATCAAATAAAAAATTATAAAAATTAAAGCAAGACTCTAGGTCTTCATAATGTGTGAATTAAAAATAAAACAATATACTAGGAACTATACTAGGTGCTAGGCTTAGCTGCATGCATTGCAGGGTCACACTTAAATAATTGTAAAAAAAATAAAACGCAATCTATGGATGGGGTCACACAATGATGCTATGTACTTTGATGAAGCAGTATTCTTCTACGTTTTCATGTTTGTAAAGTTCTCTATATTAATGTCTAAATCATTATCGATGGTTGGGTACGAGGACATGTGCCTATTTTGGTACGTAACTGTTTACTATACTTTTAGCTAACTTTGAACCTAAATAGCAAAGAAGCTTTATAATTTTTTTGCATATTGTTCACATGATAACAAATCATATACCCTGCTATTTATAATAAGTTATTGATTATAATTACATACTCATAGGATATATGATTTGTGTTCTCTTATAATAACAATAACATGTACCACAGACAAAATATTTTATGTGTTGTGTAAAGTGTATTGGTCATAAGTAAGTGTAATATTACAGAGAATTGAATTTAAAATAGGGTGTACGTAGTATAAAAAGGGTATTTGTTTTTTTATCTGTTTGTTATTAAATCGAGATAGTATTTATAAAACGCTATCATAGAGTAAGTAATGTGTAATAAGTCGTATTATATAGTAAGTTGTGGTATATAATATAGTACACACGGTGTACAAAGAAAACGTGTAAGTGACGCCACATAGTGCGCGTGTGCGTGATGAGAAAGAGTTATAGTGAGAGAGAATGAGAGAGCGAGTGGGTACTGACGGCGCCACGTCTGCGTGCAGGCGGCGCGACTGCGTGGCGAGCAGCGCGTCGTGCGTGAGCCGCGCGGGCGCGCCGCCCAGCTCCTGCCCCTCGTGCAGCGTGGCCAGCGCACCGCCCCCGCCCACCGCGCAGCCGCCGCCCAGCGGCACCTGCAATGCGCACCAAGCACCTCTACACTACACCGCATTCAGATTTCCACCATGTAACTATTCATACTGCAATCAATGTAAGGAAATCGTAATATATAAACTTCATATAATATAACTTTTAACAATAATTACGTAAACAAATTAAAAGGAATAAAGAGTGTCACTCTTACTACTTATTACTTCCCTCTGAGGAACTATTCTACGTTGGACTACATACATGTAAATCCCAAATAAAAAGGGTTTAAGACTCCCAGAACTCGACATCTTTATAGGCAACTGTGACATTGCTAAATACAACAGATACCGTCACCTGTCGGCAATCTAATTAAATATGTTCGATCGACAGTAACCATTTACGAACGCATCGCCTGCACGAAGCTTGCATTATGCAGTACGCATACTCTACTACAAGTAAGCTGGGACGCCTGGCACACGGGCGTGCGTACCTCCCGCAGGTGCGGCTCGGTGTCGGGCGAGGACAGCGGCTGCGTGGCGGCGCTCACGTACGACACGTACGCCTCCGAGCGCAGGAACGCCTGGTACGTCGTCTCCGTGATCGCCAGCGTCACCTGCACAACCAATTTTTACATTAAACAAATGGCTCTGTAAACATTAAAATAGTTATAGAACATATAATGACTTTTTTTAACCCGACGAAACGGTTATAAGTTTAACATGTGCATTTGTGTAAATGTGTCTCTGTCAGCAGTCGAAAATGGATATTTTGTTTACAAAAGATTTGTCTATGGAGATTGTTCTCTGTTTAGTGGAAATAAAACCAGCCGTCTCAAAGATATTCAGCTTTTTCAGCTCAGCATAATGAAGCAAAGGGTCGTATATTTAGATTATAACTTTAGTTTTAGCATTTTTTATACTATTAACTAAATGAGAACTTTATTATGACCTGCTATTGTACAGGATCTAAGCCAGAAATTTTTGTATCGGGGGTTCTTTAAATTTTAAATATACAAGTATTATTGTAAAAGGTTGTGGTTCTTTATACAAATATAAGATGGAAAAATCAATATTGACCTCGTGCTCCATTCGGTCGAAGATGGTCTTCTCGATGTTAGCGCCGTCCTTGAGGGACTGCTTCACGTGCGCCTTCAGCTCTTCCGGCATCGCTAGCTGCGACTTGCGCAGGAATCTGTACACAAACAAATTCATCACTTATGTTCCTTTTATACTTTCTGTGATGTAATCTAGTTAGGTCAGTATGAGATATATGATGAAAACAAAGATTTTCTTATGTTATTCTTTAATCCCTTGAATATACAGTTATATCAAAATTTCGCTTCAAAGTTGCCTCAATTTGACGGTACAGATGGCGAACAGAATTCATTATATGCATTATTTGACTACCTTTCATTCCAAACCTGACGATACAAAACATAAGAAGTTATTAAAATTAGATAGAATTAATTGACATATTGAAATCAATCAATGAATTTGAATTAAAACTGTTATCTAACTTCCGAAAAGACGCAAAAGAGTTTTAATAGAAACAAGTCTATATCTGTGAAATATTTTTATATTTATTCTAATGTATTCTTTGAAACACCTTTCAGATGTTCTTACAACAACGGATATTACAATTAAAATATTTTAAATGGTTCTCATGGGTTAATACAACGACCTGTACTTGACCAGAACAGCGGTCTACACAAAATCCTTTAAAAACCATTTTGCACACGATAGGAGACTCATACTTAGCAGTGCGACTATCTTTTTTATGAATAAAAGCAGCAAACTGGCATGCAGGCCACCTGGTGTTAAGTGGTCACTGCAACCTTTCATCCACTTCCAACTTGAGGCAGTACCTTGTGTCTAAAACGGTCGCCTCGTGTTTGGTGAACTCCGGCAACCACTCCCTCCTATCGAAACAACCAATTACTTTACGTTAGAATTGGGTGTGACGATGATAGTTCCTCTTGCAGTCTAAGACCTATAACAACTGCCTATCAATTAGTATGACTGACACCCAACAAAAGCTCCATTAACAAGAACTCACTTGTAAATAGCGGAGACGACCTGTCGGATCTTGGCGGGCTCGGCCTCCTGGCGCAGGCCCTGCACGGCGAAGTAGAAGTTGAGGCGGTCCACGTGCAGCCCGCCCGCGCCTGACACGAACTTGCGGAACAGCCGCACCCCCTCCGCGTCCTGGATAACATATCATAATTCCTTTCATATTACTGCATAACTAATATTCATCAATACATTTTTGTTATTGGAAAGAAGTAGCAAATGAGCGTGCAGGCTACTCGAGGTTAAACAATCTCTGCAACCCATAGATATGGATGTCTATATGCAGACAATGGGAATTGTTGAAGAGATCGCTTCGACCTTAAGCAGTACAATAATTCTCCTTGAGTTGCCATACATTTTTTTCTTTTGACTTGTAAAGTTGTTGGAATATTTTTTGGGTACCCTCACTGAAAGGACATGAGAACAAGATATTATAACTTCTATTATAAGTCCTGGCAGCAATATTATTATTCACAATTATCGACCAATATAATGTAGTAGCTACTAATAGAGTGTAAAGCCTGTACTAAACTAAATGTCCGGAAGGACAACCCAGATGTCCAGATTGGTTATGTGTACTTTTTGTATGTTTGTGTTCGTTGTGTCATCAAGGCCGCTCTGTTAGATGTATGTGTGAATGTGTGTGTGTTTATTTGTTTGTTCTTGTTGTGTAGGGTCATGTGTAATGTGTTACCTCGAGCAGGTGGTGCAGCGTGCGAGCCCAGCGCACGTAGGGCGGGCTGGCGGGCGAGCGCGCCGAGCTGCCCGACGAGCCGTCCGTCTCCGAGCGCCACGCCGCCGCCGCCGCCACCCTGCAACCGCGCGCACACACTTACACACGCAAGCAAAAACACTAACCGAACCACTGGCTATAGTATCCTAAGTTCAATGAGTGCCAGCGGATAGATACCATCGCCATAATAAGTTTTATAAATCAATCATTATAGTCTTTCTGTCACACAGGTCGGGCTTACCGCCAGTGTTTGAATTTGAGCAGAACGCAACGTGTACTATGTACTACCTAAATTAGCTTACCGTATTATTTGAGTTGTATAAATGTCACAGTACTCATGTTTCACGACCAATGTCAAAAATGTTGGGAGGGAATATCATTGTAGCGAAAGCGATGTTGTAATTGAGAATTTATAAATAATATCAAAGGAAAAGTAAGAAAGTATAATCGATTTTCATGGGTAAAGCTTTAACATTACCAAATGAGACACAAAAGACAAAATCTTTGATGCTATCAGTGATTAAGTAAATATGCGTACGCCACAAACTACAATCCAATTGTATTTTACGTGCACATACCTCATCTCATTATTGTTAACATTAAAAAAAACTTAGCAATATTTTTTTATTGAAATTCGACTTATAATATGAAAATAAGAGAATAAAGGATACTAACTTGGAGAGATGTGGGTGTGCGAACACATGTCGGGCCGACTGAGATTTGCTCTTCTCCTCCGCGGGGGCGGGCGGCTGCGACGACCTGTCGGCAAGCTTGTGCTCCCAACCTTTGATCAATTAAAAAATATTTATAAACAATCTCCATTGATTTTTTATCATGATCACATTTACGATTATTTCACTAATCTATAATTTTGATATCACTGATCATCTACCATTATATAGACATAATAGTACAATTGGGTGATCCGATATGTTTAAAAAATCTATACATGATTTAAAAGAGATTAAGAAAAATTTCAAGTGTAACTTTGCGATAATGTAACTGTTAAAATATTGCACAAGGCAGCAAAGAAACTGGAAACTGAGAGTGTATTGTACATTTAAAGAAAAAAGTCTACTTTTGCAGCACAGGATGTACATTCTTCATTGCTCAATAAATAAATATACAAACATACAAAAACTAAAATAAAATAAATAATGTACAATAAATAGTTATTTACCTTGCGGGTGGCCGCCTATAGGAGTGTGGCTCATGGCGCACAGGCCCTGCTCCCACCCGCGCGCTGCATGGCGAGACACCACCTGTTCAGTAACATCTCAATTGTAACAAATATACAAAATGTCAAAATGAATTTTTTCTCTTCTTTTCTGTCTCTCTTAACTCTTAACATATCTCATAGACTAAATTCACAAATAAAATAAATCTAGGGCTGCAAAGGCTACATACATAGATATAAAATAAAATGAATAAAACATAATTATTAAAAAAATTGTATTTCGCATTTCCTAAAAATCTTATGGAACAAAGACCTAAACAAAATATGTTGAAAAAATCTTTTCAAACTTTTCATTAACTTAACCACTGTGTTTCTAACACTATAGTATATTCAACAATGCAAGATACAAGGACGACATTCAGCCAAACTCCTATTTAACTAAATACTTGCAAAATAGAAATGAAGCTTCATGGCTCTGTAAGCATCATGGCTGCACCGCTAATCACAGTTTTTTACATTACCTTGACTTTAACCCGCATCAAGCCACAAAGATGTATTACACAACACAAAAAAATGCAACTGATCACTCTTAGAACAGTGAACATGAACCAAAGAGCACACTCCGGCCACTCCATTTTTGATGCGGAACAGAAAACCGGCAGCCCACCAAAAAATCAATACAGCAAACAATAAGGATCATATATATAGCATCACATCAGATTCCGTGGATTGGAAAGAGATGGCAGATACAAAGTGAGGCAGCCGCCCCAAAGTCAAGAGTCACCATCGATCCGCGTCAGATGAAAACATCTCAATTCACTACACACATAACACAAAACTATTCCTGATCACAAAAACCCAAAATAATCCATTAAAGCACTTTTTCAATCAAAAAGAATCATATTTCATATTTCTTTTGAAATTGCATACCCACTATTTTACCTCCAAATATTTAAAAACTTTTTAAATATATGGTCTTATAAAATTTTATAAAAACCTCACCTTTTCTCTTTATAATAGGCTCATGTCATAACTGATTATATCATAACTAAACGGTTCAATAAACATGATGTAAAAAAACATGCAAGGACTTGAAAAAAAAATTCAAAAGAGCTTACCATGCTCATTGTGTTTGATTTAACAATACACTTGGAAGTACCACACGGTTAATAGAACTATTTGTGAATATTATAACGGTTATTAATATTCTTTGCAATGAAATTAATATTGGGAAGAGTACGACTGCGCAACGCAATGTCTGTAGTCTAAGTGAAAGAGCCAGAGTTGTTCGCTGAGCACAACACAATGGACTCCGATCGAACGCAGTTACAACCCTCTAATATTATGTGGTACTTGTATTTAGGATAGGGTTTAGCATGAGATCAATATAACAAGAGCCTGCACTCTCCCAAGCTGAAGCAGTTATGATTGTTTTTGTACACTCCCATCTACCTATTAAAAATTTTGGCTGCTTTAATACACAACTTAAATGTTTATATAGAATGATATTTTCATATTTAAATATATAACATAGGTACTTTTGAAGTACACCATAATATTTAAACTGATGAAATATATCAATTTATGTATTATTGAAAATAAATTATGGCTAAATAAAACATTAAATATGAGTAAGAAGTAAGATCTCACGTATTCTATGCACTTACATCTCATTCGAACTTTAAGCAGTTTACGCGGCAAATCAAACACTTCGATTGAACGTGACGTATAAAAACACAGGAAGCAAGTTGTAAACAATGACAAAGGCCGCTAAACATTGGCCAAGGGAAGAGTTGAAAATGAATTTTTACTTTAATATTTAATTACAACGCGACGCCCAGCATCGCGCTACAGCTAAGCGGCCAAGACAGCCCCGGAGATGTAATGTGTAAACACTGAAACTGTACACCGAAACCCGGAAGGATCGTATTTATGGAACGTTAATGAGTGAAACACTATATCATAATTGATACACTCACTTGTTACCGAAATTCGGTGAGTCGTGGCGCAACAGAACAGGAAGACATGAAACGTGAAAAGTTTCTCGCAAATAAATAATAGATTAGCTTGGATCGGTTAGGTTTTGTATACAACAGCGACAGCGCGACACGAGTTTGACACTAGATTTTACGTGACGTATATGACGTCAGTGTCGGTTTGAATGGCAGCCGGTTGACAAATGACAGCCCGCTCAGACATCCTGTCGACTATAGCGTACAACGTCATCTAGCGAAAGAAATGCAAAGCTCGATGTTACCCTAATTTCCATAGGCCTCACTAGATGACAGTACACGCTGCGAATTTTCGCAACGTGAAAGAATATTATAGTTTCGGCGGGAAAACTGAAATTGTATTTCTATGTTTTTAGCGTTATTTACGTATTCCACCAATGTCATTAACAATATCTGGATTGGTGTGTATAATACTTTATTAGTCACATGCGAAAAAAAAATTAATTTTACCTGTGTAGCAGCTTATTGCCGCTGCATATTTGTGTCTGCCTCGTTACTTTTTTTTGATAATTATCTGGAACAAAAATAAAGTTTTTAGTGTATCCCTTTGCTTACTCCGCTATCTGCATTATTTAAAAAGTTAAAGGCATGTTTCTTGGTGTTCTTTGAATATGTTCTTGGTGGTTACAAAAAGGTGTGCAACATGGGTACGTATAAAAGAACATTACACATTGAAAGTAAAATATCTATATAATAATGTATCTGTTTAACCTACCTTATGCTTTAGAGGATTTATTACCTACATATAACTGGATTTGCCACCCATAGTACCTACTATATTATATATTATGATAGAACAATAATGTAGTACGAAAAATATAAGTAAATAACTAGGTATGTTTTCATCGCTAAATTAATAAAACGCTCAGTATTCATTTCTCTTAATTTCAGTTCAGGTAAATATCCTTATTTCTAAATTTGATAAATTAAGCCAAAAATAATAATACCCACCCCTCATAAATAAACAAACGTTTAAAAAATGCGTACTTTTAATTTTCCCTAAATTACCATATTTATTACAAAAAAAAGTAGAAATCCTACTTTTAATGTATTTTAACACCTATTTCTAAATTTATTTTTAGCTTCAATTGATTGCCTTGCCTAAGGCCGCCAGTTGTAGGTACTTAAATAAATATCTCTAATTAATTGTGTTAGTAATAGTATTTTCTTTTGGCGTACAATAAAGATAATTTGTTGTTGTAGTGGTTGTTATACGTAGAAACAAATTGTATATACCCAACAAAGAGGCAATCTATTTAAGAGTTAAATGGTACCTAGTATTTACTAGTAGTAGACAACAGACAAGGTGAATTATAATCAAGTCACACATTTCATAATTAGCCCCGCCTGTTTCAATCACTGTTTCAAGCACACGTCTAATAAAGGCAACTCGTACGTAGGTTACTTAATTTTATAGGAATGCTCGATATTGAGGCGTAGACACTCCATAAACGAGCCGTTCGAAACCCAACAAGACGAATTAACTCGAGGTATCCATTTTGGATCATTCATTCTGTATCCAAGTCAATTCACATCAAAGACGTTT
The DNA here is from genome assembly GCA_018249895.1 of Tiana niger. Lineage (NCBI taxonomy): Eukaryota > Metazoa > Arthropoda > Insecta > Lepidoptera > Hesperiidae > Tiana > Tiana niger. Next base: position 19,709 of record DWNH01000014.1, read on the forward strand.
GTCTATATTGTATACCGGCGGGTACGATGAAACGTATTAAATTAAACACAGACATCGAGACGAAGATAGGGTGTTATTGTGTTCTATGCAAACTCATTTTTAATTAATGTAGAAAGACCGGTTTATTAGTAAATATTTATTTTTTATTAAGTAAGTAAGTAAAAGTAGAAAACGAGCATGCACGCCACGTGGTTTTAACTGATTACTACAACGCCTCGTATTTAGTGAACTCCGGTAACCACACCCTACTTCCGAAACGCAATAAATTGCTTTACGGTAGAATTGGGTGTGGCAGTAGTCCTTAACGCGGCAGCCTTCCTACAAAAAAAAATTCCATACTTTCACTCATCAGACTTTAGATGCCTTCTTCTATACAAAGTTAGATGCCTGCCTAAGCAGAGCCTGTGCTATGGTAACCCGACAACTGATAAACATACATAAATATTTTTAAATATATATTTATATAAACATGTAGATATATATTACTGTACCTACACCCAGACACAGAACAATTATTCGTGTTATATAAACATGTAGATATATATTACTGTACCTACACCCAGACACAGAACAATTATTCGTGTTAATGACACAAACATTAGTCCTGGTTGGCAATCGAAACCACGATCTCCCGCTTCTGCTAAGCTAGGTTACCTAACCTCGCTAACCGCTACACCAAGAGGCCAGTCAACAACAAAAATGAATTTCTTTTGATTACCAACGCTTTTAAAACCTGAAACCCAACATATGCACAATGAACTAGATAAGCCTGTTTTAATCGGATTACGTAGTCATCAAACAGTACAAAATCGACAAAATAATTCACATCACTGGTTCGTCATTATTCGAGAGTACGCACTAAGCGCCTCTTTGATGTGCACAAACTTTCCGTTTTCCTCTGATTGCCATAATGGAACTGCGAGTTATTACACTAATTGAATTTTCCAAATCCATCCCATAGGTAGGTAGGTATTACTGTCCGTGAATAACTACAATATGGATAAAAGGACTGCATGATTGTGAAAGCGGATTAAAAAATAATTGATTGATATCACATAACACGTGTAGGAAGGGTTGTTGTATTGTTTTTTTTTATTGAATAAAAGTAGCAAACGAGCATGCAGAGCAACTGGTGTTAAATGGTCACTGCAACCCATGGACATCTACATACCTATATGCAACTTCAGGTACTACCTTAGTCCTACCTGAGATCACAAACGATGCGTTGCCATTTCTGAGGACTAAGATGGTCGCCTCTAATTTAGTGAACTCCAGCAGACCATTCTTTCGAAACACCTGAATCCCAGAATGTTATACCGAAATCAATCCAAAAGACTTTTAAAGAGTAGGTACATTTAAACAAATCTCGAGATATTTGCCTGGGATTCTAATCCTGAGTTTTCGAGAGTAAGGACTAAGTATTTTCATTAGTGGCATTAAGCGATTGAATGTGATACGGATACGTCTAAGGATTAATACACGTATTCATAATAGATATATACCTACTTACATATTTGCAATGCATTCGATAAACATTGACAAGCTCCGGTCCAACCCGCATGCAATCTGAATGGCAATTAAATTAATTAATTTAACATCATCGTTGATCAGCGTACCCTATAAAGTATCAAACGTTAATCGTAACTAAATCTCCAACTCGTTATACGTAACTTAACATAGGCAATTTCCCTTCGATAGCGTAACCACCGCAAGAGATCAAAATGATAAGGGTTGTTCAGTTCGGAGCCGTCGCTCGTCAAAAGGAGGCGACCACTTTGATCGGACTCCTCCGAAATACCTTCGTAACGCAACGCTACTAATCAATCGTACGTATATCCGATCGGAAAAGGCATTAAGGCAATAGTTGGAGGTTGCGGTGAACTGTTTGCGAGAGGGGCGGCGGGTGAGGGGCGGTGGGGGGTTCTCGCCGTACATCAAAGGAGAGTCGAGACAAAGCTCGAGGAGCCTTTTAACTTTATTTAGCGGAGTGGTAAGTTTAGCCGGTCGCGAATCGCTCAGGTTAAAGAGTAACACACTCACTTTGAGCTAGGGCTCAGGGGGACAGGGCTGGCGCCTGCCCGCCCACCCTTTGAAGATCAAAGATTAAAACAGAATGCCTCGCTATTGTGAAGTGGACGGTCGAGATGTTGTTTTTAATTTTGCGTTCCGGTTGAGCAAACGAAATAAAAACAACAAGCTGAAGTAGCATAGATCGCACTCTGATTGGATGGTTCGGCGATCGCGCCAAACTTAACGCTGGACTCGGAGAACGTCCCGGCAGGTGTAGAGTTATATCTCGGAAGGCCATTGTGGAGCTGTGAAGGTCCGGAGACGATCAATAAGTACCTACCTACAGATGAAATGTACTATTTGTTCTTAAGTTAGGATAGAAGTTAGTTATTCTTAGTTGCAAACACATATGTTTACCTAATAGCTCGTACGATATCAAAGCGAATGCTTCTTGGAAATAATGTCATAACAACTATAAAATTGATCTCAATCTTTCGCTTAAAAGTATCTTTTAAATTTTATAATGTATGTACGTACATAACTGTAGTTTACGAGAACAAGTGAGACAAACGTACAAAAGTATATATGCAGTATACTTCAAACAGTAGGTACATCACTACAAATTTGCGAATCGTCATTTCGTCAACCCTGCCGCGTGGGGAGGCATCAAACCGGCCCGCTAATGCCGTCCGCATCGCGCCGCGGCGTCTCTTTGTCGGCGTCCTTTGAGCGCCGCCGATACGCTGCCTGATACCGAGCCTTTGGATAATAACTGTCCGCGGACACGACCTCAAACGTACTGGATATGCGCACAGGTGCACACGGTGTACTATTGCAATTTATGAGTCGTATCGATCTATCCACCCAATCTGTATACCTAAAGAGTTTATGTTAGTAACACATTGACAACTTAATTTATCATGGCTTCCTTCTATACGGCACGGAAATCAAATCAATCATTAGATATAAGTTATATTATAGGATATATTCGTTTGAATAATCTAATTGATTGCTATAGCAATCAATAGCAAATCTGTAGCATATCAAATCCATGAAAACAGTAACTGACAATGTTACATTCGTTAAATCCCCATTAGGTATATACTATTTTATTCTCACATGAAAAAGTTTCACTTGCACGTTTTCGCGGATAGTAAATTATTTCATAAATAACTAAAGCTTTCTAAACTAACAGCGTTTAATTAAATGAAACTTTGCACAGAACTAGCTTTTGTCTTAAAATGTAAATTACACTTCAAGAAGCGTTCTAAGAACGATCGAAACAACTCAAATATCAGCTTGGTTGTCGATATGAAAAACTAATTAACATTTATTTTAATTTAGGTAAAGTATAAAAATGTATTTAATAAAAACAATAAGAAGAAAATCTTGGTGATCATTACAAATTGAAGGAGCGGCCACGACTCCGTTGCTACTTCTGAGGACTAAGATTGTCGCCCCGTCTTTAGTGAACTCCGGCATCCACACCTTTATTCCGAAACACAATAAATTGCTTTAAGGTAGAACTGGGTGTGGCGGTGGTACTTCCCCGGGCGGCAGCCTACTATACAAAAAATACTTGTGCTAAAAATCGTCCAAGAAAGAGAATTTATATCTAGTTAGTAACTAAATCTGGTCATTAAATTGTGAGCGGGCACCCCGCGCTGATTACCATAAGCCGGCACAAAGGGGGCGGCTGCCTTTGACGAATTAGCCTCACTAGCATTACCTACGAGCCTGCGAGTATCCGGCGGCCAGCTCTCTGTTTCACCACTTGTTTCCATGTTGCATATTGCCGATTTTTAACCCTCGTGGTTGGAGCGCGCTTTGTCGGTAAAAGCTTAAAGTGAGCCGAGTGATCAAAGAGCCTTTGTCTTTGTACTGAGCTAGTATTTCTTGTGACATTTAATCTAAATCAACATAACTTAGAAACTCTACTTGGGTAATCATTTCTATGTGCGTGCTTAATTGTTCAATATATGTAGATAGATAACTCTTCCCAATTATTCTCCATACTTTAAATAAATCATTTATCAAAAGTGACTGACTTCAGCTGGACCAGTTCCTAAGACAGTCCTTTTTTAAGTGACAAAAAAGTGTGACAATTTTTTCATAGCTATCAGATGTTACCTACCTACATAGGTACCTGACAATGATTGTAACATTCATTCAAATAAATTTAGTAAAAAAAGCGTTTGTTCCTACTCAAACTACTTGAAATTGGATCCTCTAGGTATTTATTGCCGATACAAAATGAAAATAAAAAGAAATTTCTTATCTCACTATTTACAGTTCTACATGTCACGAGATTTCATTTCTGAACGCATAAATCTAAGATCACAGGGTTTCGCAAGATTAAAAGCGAAAGATATTCATGGTACGCGTCCAAAATTTTTCTTAGTTGATGTTATCAATCGCGAAATGTTATTTTTAACCGTCGTGTTTCGTTAACAGTCTGAAGCATCATCGTTTTAGCAAACGCAACTTATGGTAGGGGCGACGAAATTGATTTCCCAGTGATCAAAAGAATCAAATTCTCAAAGGGAAGGTAATTTATTTGACCGAGAAGGCCGCAGACCGCCGACATCAGTGTTTCTGTGCGAACGTAAAGTCGTAAATAAATAGATATCTACTGCTATAAAGGGATTCTTCTAGTGACAGGTGAAAGACAAAATATTACTTAAAGAAAGTAAGACTGTTAAAAAAAATCAAAAATCATTTATTTAAAAAAAAACCAATTCAATGTTTACATGTTTTGGGATCTCTCTTGGTAAGTTTAAAAATAAACCTGTGTTAGGAGAGTCTGTTGATATCCGATTGAAGTATTCACATGTCTCAAAGATCTAAGGCACTTCAAAGTAACACAAAAAGCGCACGTATGCCTAGAACTAATTACAAACAAGACCTAGAATCCGCAAATTAAATCAGATGTTCGAATATTTGGTAATTAAATATCACTTAAACACAGACGAAAGCTTTCGTCTCCATTGAATTCGAGAACCAATTCAAAAGCTTTCACGTAGGCACTACTCATCATCCAATGTAATCGCCTATCTACTACGTAACTACATACTTGAGTTTGAAACACATATACACGTCGCAAACCTTTGATACAAAGGCGACGGTTAGGTAGGCCAATGTGCCGTGTAAAGTGACCCAAAGGCATCCGTAGCCTTCTGTGTGGTTGCTAATTACAGGCGTTGCACCAAGACTGATTCCTTCGCTTTGTCGGAACACAAGAGACTTGGCTATTTTGTGATACCCTCTAATCTTCCAATGTAGACATCAAATGCTCGAATTCTGCTTCAATGTTTTAAAGGGTTTAGTTGTAATGTGTTATAATTATGTACGTAAAGATTAGGTACCTGTATAGTCTCATATTCTACGGATTTTTATATTTAAATATTATGTTCTTCTCAATTATGTAAGAAAAATTATTTAGTTTGAAACGTAACTTTATAGGGCTTACCGACATAGTAATGTTAGTTTCAAAAACGACAATAATTTATTTTTAGTTTTTTTATAAAACTTTAACAATTTAGTAAGATACTATGCACTACATTGTTAATCTGTTACACAACAGACAATGTGATGGTGACGCTCACATCAGATCAACTACTTCGTAACTTGCACTAAGATATAACCCTAACCCGAACTCAGTGCACTTTGTACCTTTACAATATGTATGTATGTGGGTCTTAAGGGCTCCGCTTACCGTATCTTTTTACTC
>DWNH01000015.1:0-25417 GCA_018249895.1 Tiana niger
CACGGGGACTGACACAGGGACGTTCAGTGCCGAACGCGGCAGTGACTTGAATTAACGTATTCGACTGTTACGAAAGTATTTATCTTGAAAAGTCGTAAATAATGCTGTAAATACCGGTGTTTTACTTACAATTAGTGCGAAGCTTTGACAGTTTTTATATCGCGAGTGCTTTAAACTTTCGTGTACACAACGATGTTAGAGCAACCGTTACAAGTTTTGAATCTACTTCGACGAAGTCTTTTCAAGCCTGATATCATTTTAATTCTTTTGTACGACGGTAATTAGCTAATAAGATACATTTATGTGACGAGAAAAATGTAACAAGAATTAATCGAGTGTTCTGTTAATGCGCGAAGTATTTATTAGTTCACATTGAAAGGTATAAAAAACCTTCGAGATAACTAAGTGCCATTATAAGACTGAGTTACGTTTTCTAATCTAATCACAATATTATAAAGTGTTGTAAGTGCAATATTAAAAAATCCAAAGAAATCATATTAAGTGTTATGTGCTACGTTATAAATGTTTAAATCTGTATTGTTTAACCGTTCACCCGGGACAATGGGTGAACCGATAGAAGTGGAGGACAGTTTGGAGCTAGAATATGACATGTGGGACGGTCAGTTTGACTTCGTGGGTCCTCAGGACACGCCGGTGATCCGACCCAGAATTACATCGGACGCCAGCATTACCGAAGATCTATTCACTGGAGGTCCGTTGACCCCGCATTTGAGCAATGGCCTCAATGGGGGGAAGAAAACTGCAGCTCATCAATGGTGCGACAACTTGTCAGATCAAGTACGTTCGATTTTAAGACATAAATGCACTATTGTTAATTAATTGTAGATGAGCCGTTGATAGAATACCTACTTTAACAAAGTAACTATACATTTGAAAGTAGCCCTATTCTTTAATTATGTTATAACTTTGTAAGGTTATAGATAGAGTTATCTCTATTCTATGTTTTAATCCTGATTATAAACTATCTGTGTACAAAACGTCGTGAAAATCGGTGCAACCGTTTTTGCGTAATTGAGCATCAAACATTTATAAACATCGAAATATTTTAACATTTATAATATTAGTAGGATTTAGCTCATCAGTATATTCTACGTGATGTGTGACAATGACGTTGCCAAAGGTATTGCAGAAATACCCATAATGTTCATTGATGACGAATTGTAATAACCACGAATTTTTTATTGTTATCCTCATGTATAAGTTATTAGGTACTTACTGAAAATAAAAAAAAAAATTTAGTACCCTTTAGTACGTACCTACTGTTCGCAAACGATTTTGGTTAAAGTTAGTGAAGATTGGTATTTTGGTTGGATCTTTATGTATCAAATTGTTTAGAAATATTGATGGGGTTTTCTATAATTCTAGTAGAATAAACTGTAACCATTCTCGGAGGTAGTTTTTCTGCTATCATGAACCCCATGGAAATCAAGAGTAAACTTTTTTTCGGATGACTGGAGCGCGACATCGTCGACGTCGCCATTCTTCAACCTCCTCGTGCCATCATGGTTTCGATTTGTGCTTCAATGTCACGCGATCATTTGCTTATCTTCTTGAGTTATTGCCCCATAAAAAATGCTAGCATGAAGCTTATGTAATTTATTTTTTAATATACCTAAATAATTGTATGCGAAGATATTTGACGTCCTTTGAATTTGCCTGTGATACGGCTACTACTACATAATAATTATTATTTACTAAAATGCGCAGTATTTTCTATTCTATATATAAAATAGTAAGTTGCAAACGCCATAGACGTCTAAACTTATCAATATTATTGATAGGACGTGAATTATTGTGATTTCCCTGCTTATCTATATCTACGATAAACATAACACATTGACATACCTAATAATTTTATATTAACTATATACCTACCACAATTTAGAGCGGTAAGCCCCACCCCCCCGTCAGGGAAGACTTAGATAATTTTCCCACCACGGTGCTCAAATACAGATGTGCGGACACAAAATTGTATAAGTGTAAATAACAAATTACGGATTCTAAATATTTCTCACAATTACTTAATACTTACGTAGAAGAAATTATCATGAGAATGATACTACAATTTTGTATCTCAAGAAAAACAATTGGTCGTGTGAAAGGAGAACTGTTCAATGTGTTTTGTTTTGCATAATTTACGGCACGATTACAAGATAACACATTACGTCTCACAAAAACTCGAATACTTCGCTCTTACGAGTGGAAGCAATTTATAGAAGCTTATTATAGATAATATAGATCACGAAATCAAAGACGTGATAATAATTTAATGTCCTTAGTCTTTACTATATTTAATTCAGTTTTTCTTAAAACAATTCTGAAATTACAGATAATTTAAAAAATGTATTTATTGATTAGATAATACAAGTAATTATAATTACCTAATTAAGATTTATCAGAGATTATGAAATCAAATCATAGACATAAACATTGGGCCTACAATTTTATTCCATACGAGGTGACGCATGGGAAAGAAATAAAATTTGGGAAAAAACTTTGATGCGAAAGTTGGCCACCTAGCGGAAAATCAAGCCAAAATAGTATATATCTACATAATAAAGTAAACGTTTTAGTACCAATAATAATATAGGTAGAGTATATTTCATATACAATAGCCTCAGTTCATTTAAAATAATTGTATCAAATTTCACCAAATTCCGATGACTAGTTTCTGCGTGATGCGTGCATAACAAAAGACAGACAACATTTTTAAAAGCGGTACATTTGCGTTGTATCTTATGAGCCCCAAATTATTTTTTATTTATCTATCTTAAACTTTTTTACAGAAAAAACGCCACATTTTGTTATTGGTACTGATTTGCAAATTCTAAGAAAATGCGTTTGTTTATTCAATGATTAAACTTGAATTACCTGTTCAAAGATTTGACTATAACCCCTCAGTTTCGGTGCATAAGCATTCTCGGTACCATATTGGTACCTGCACGTCATTCTACATAATGCATATCGACAATATGTAGGTTAACGTAGCGTGCAGCTGTTTGAAAAGCAAATTGATCCGCTTCCTATATCCTCCTTTCCGTATATCCATATATTAAAACCTTTGTGAATAAAGTACCAAGCAAGATATAATTCAAAAACGATCCAGGTTAACGAACCATAACGACAAAAAATTCGCTCTTCAATATTGGTAGATACTGTACTGATTAATTTTGTTATACGATTTTCATTACTAAACACATAATACCCACAATACTCGATAGATAGCACAAATCTTACTTTTGTATAAGTATTAAATTATATTACGTTATTCTTTTAAATGTAACTTACAACATTACATGTTGAATATTGTAATGCCTTTCAAACACTTGCAAGTATCAACAGCTCAGGTAACCATTTACGGTTATTATAAAGCTTATTACAGGTATTTCAATGTATTTTTGAAAGGAAGACTACAGATAACTCGATTACAAGAGATCTAAGCGCTTAGTAAGTCTTCTTCTAACTTCGCCTTGTGTAGAATTCTATAAATATTGTATTGTACTGTATCTAAGACCTTAAGATATTCAACGATAGCATCTCCAACCACGTGAATATCATTAAATTAATACCTGAAATCGCAAATAGATGCGGTGTTACGGACTACGTCTGAAGACTAAGATGGTCGCCTCTATTTTAGTGAACTCCGGCATCCAAAACCTCTTTCCGAAACAGAATAAATTGATTTGACCCTTATTCACCGGGTGTGGCGGTGATACTTCCCCGAGCGACAACCAACCACCTATCAACTATATTATGTTTCTAAAGTAGTAAAATATAGTTTTAGTGAATTACGGTCAAATTTCGATCAATGAGCGACCTCTATTAATACTTAATAAACATACCGACATAAACAGCGATGATTTGAAATGTGCCTGCGGTCGACTTACGAAGGTATGCCCGTGCACGTTTAATTATTTCACTAAGTAATATGAGCCTGCGAACAACGGTTGCATTTGACCGTTACCACACCCGTGACTTGAAATGTATCACGAACCAATGCATATTGATTCGGTCGCCGGCCGCACTGCGAACTCAGTGTGCAGTACGACCGAGTTAATACTTCTACAAAAGTAATTATAAAATTTTTGTTCTAGAATTTTTAAATTTAAATAATATATCCACACAATGGACCCATTAGAGATATAATTGGAGTTTTGTACGTTTGGAGTTGGAGTACGTAATGGCAAAAAATTTACTAAAGACTTTTTCTTATGCATCGAGTTATATATTCTTCCGATTCTCCGTCAGAATCATTAAAAAAATATTATCATATGACTGATTTAGAAATCGGTAGCTGTGAAGAATTTTAACTTTCATATCACCTTGTCGATATCTGAATTTAATAAAAGTAAATAGTTGGAAATCTTTATCTTTGATAGATGTCTGTCACATGATATTTTTAAGATAAACCATACTCTATTCTTACAGATATTCTTTGATTAGACAAAACATTATTTTTATGTAAAACAAAACATTTTTCTTGGAAGGAAATCTTCTGGATCTTTCTTAGTTCAAAGATACAACGAACAAACTGAGATATACATATGTATGTATATGTATACATACCTATCAGCTCAAGTAGTTTAGTATCGGTGTTATCGACAGTAACGGAGCTAACACAAAGATATAAATTTCCGTCAGAATGCAAAACACAATGTCGGTAACAAACACTGGAAAGTTGAAAGATTGCGTATGTTAGAGAAGAAAATGTGGTTGAGGAGAGAAGTGCCGAGAATTACTGCGAGCGCTTTCCGCGGTCAGATCAGCTGTATAAAGTGACTATTGTGTAGTGTTCTTCAGATCAGGTCAGTTCTTACCTCGCACGTGTAAATTATGAAATGATCTTCATTTGTCTTGAGGCATTTCTGCATCGCATTGGTGACTCTTCTGGTGTTGCTCATCTCTATAATTTTACCGTAAAAAAAAATGCTTACAAAGTCTTAAACAGTGTAGGGAATACGATACACAAAAATAAAATCTGTGGCCAAAAATGATAATAGACTGATAAAACAAACAAAGCAAACTTGAACAATAATTCTAGCACAGTAGGAGCTGTCTTCTTGCACTGAAGTATGCGGTTACAAAATCAAATAGCTGAAGCGGATTACAGCTGATTTTACCATACCGCTTAGTTAGACTACGTCCAATTTTAATTTTATTATGCAGGCACGCAGTTGTTTGCCAAGTCGTCAAGCAAGATTTGGTGGTGTATATTTACTTTATTTTACCAATTTACTTAGCAAACATCAGAAGGTGAAGGATGATCTCACGGGTCCACTTATCAGCTATTTTTAAACACAGATAATACTAGAACTTTAGTACAGAAGGTTATCGCCATTACCCCTTGGAATATTTTCATATTAGGTACATATTATGTATCTGAACAACTTACATACCTATTCAGCTAATATTAGCTGGAAGTCTGAAATATTGGCCATTATTTATCATTAAAATATTATGGTTTTATTTTTATAATATACCTCGCAAGCAAATAGACTAGTCAGTTCTAAGTGGGCGGCTTACACCAAAGGGTCGATAAGTATCTATAATCCGCCAGTGAATCTTCGGCAGAAAAATCATCAGATCTTAGAATAAATACCATTACAAAGACAGAAACATAAATAAAATATATATTGGCGAATTATACATATTGTAAAATGTATTAAATTAAGATTGTGTAAAAAATATTCAATATACTGACACGCTGAGTTAATTTTATTAATGTAAAATTACCTAAGTAGGTGATAAACCGTTGAGTCAAATGAACCAAACGTATCAAACTTAATTAGTGAAAGTTATTTATCACAATATTGACATAACATTTGTGATAATGTTTACCATTCGTATTCAAATGATTTCGTAGTGACTTTCAAAATAACTTGTAATGTTATCAAAGCCTCAATCGATACGTTTATCCTATTAGTAATTAATGCAGTGAAATAGTAATATTAAAACTATTTAGCTTTCTAGTTGCGTACTCTCAAGACTGTGTGGAGAGTATTGAGTAGTATTGTATTGAGAGTACTCAACTATAGTATGGAAACTATTATGAAAAATATTGTAAGTGGCAAGTAAGTACCTACATACATTGTATGTGGCTTTCGGAATAAGCTTATAAATTTTATGAGAAAATATGTTGAAAGATAAATAAAGAAATGTGACTTACGCTAATGTCTATCGTCATATTTGCTGTCTTTATGTGTTCCTACTGGCAGCAAATGCTAAGGCAGGCCTGGAGCATCAGTGTCTGTTATAACAGCTCCAACGACACCCCAATATTCTTAAGATAAAACTTGTAAGAAAGAAGTACGAGTAGCAAACGAACTTGCAGGCACCGGGTGTTAAGTGATCTCTACAAGCCATAGACTTATATGAGATTACCTTTAGATAAATAGATTATATATATTATTATACATATGTATATGTATATAGAATAGGGTTCCTAAAGATTAAAATGGTCACTTCATATTTAATGTCCAGTAAAGTCCATAATTCGTCCAGTCTCTTTCTTTTGTAACAATAATTTGTTCCAGGGTAGAATTGGGTGAGGCGATGGCGCTGAACAGATCGGCAAAGCCTCCCAGCGTTTATGATGTCTTCTAACATTTTTAAAAACCATGCACAATATTAAATTCTTTAATATAGATACTATAAGAATATAAATAATCAATACTAATCTACGAATGCCTACTGCCGCGGTGTACGCTTTAATTAAAAAATATTACCGTGGGATCGTTTTGTATTGAGTGAGGAGTAGACTACGCGTAACGGTATTGTTTCAACGTCTGTAACATTTTACTCAAGTGTTCATAAGTATTATAGAACTACTCTTCTTAATATTGTCGTGGGTATTCCTCGGGGCTGACGTATTATTATAACTTATCGAATTAAAAAAGTAAGTGTACTAAAGTACACTAAATACTCTTCAAACATGCTCGAAAGAAGTGTTCTAAAAAGGAATTCTAAAATATACGTATTAAAAATTAATGGTAATGTTTTATTATGTAAATAAGAACAGGTTTATTTCACTGTTTAGGCATTTCGAACAATGAGATGGATATGGGTTCAAAACTTAAAAAAATATCAATATTTAGTTACATTCAATACGTGGAATTTTTTTTAAATATTAAAACACTTTATTATACCACAAGGTGTTTTGCTTATATTTAAATTCCAACTGTACGTAAGTAGTTAGTTAAAACACCTAAGTACATACATAGGTATGTACGTTACGCGTTAAGAAGCAATCTATTTGCTCGTTGCTGTACAAAATGCATATTATTAAATCTACAGTTCACGCGATTCGTGTAAATCTTGCTTGCTGATTGGCGAGAGAAACTAATTAAAAGGAAAATGCTTGGATACCAAGGGTTAGGTGACAATTAGTTTCCACGGAATCCACGAACGACCTCATTGTCTCTGGACTTTCAATCAGATAAATGAACAACTGCTTTAAAGTTAGAACTACGTGCCCGCAGCGCTAAGATCGCCCTACTTAAACTTTGACACTATGACTGTAAACCTAGAGGACTTTTTATTTTCTTTAAAGAGTTAACCTTGAAAGTTTTTTTGTAAACAATTAATGTTTTTAGAATTTTTGTAAATATCTTATGGGTTACAAAGTGTTAAACTTAATTCCTATTGGCATTGTCTCCCAGTCAACCCTTGGTGATGGTGAGAGTATGGGCAGGTTTATTATTAACATTAATGCAAAAAAAAAAAACAGAAATTGAAAGACCAATAATAATAATGACAGTTATAATAATATATATAAAAATAAAAGACAAACTTTATATCATTTAAAACCACAATATTCAAATCATTTCAACTTAGCATAGTTAGCTTGAATTCTAAAGAAATATTTGGTGTTTTGGTTTGGTATCGTTTTATCTGAAAATAAATTAACAAGACATTAGACAAACAATAAGTGTAGGAGCCGTGATTCATTGTTGCCACATGATTGCTTGGTGTGTTTAAATAATTCATCTGATTTAAATCAATGCCGAGATTGCAATGAATAAATTAATGTTACCTAACCAGGAATAAACTTTTAAATATTACATGCATTATTTTGATAAACACAATATTACTTAACACCAGTTGGCCTACATGTTCGTTTGCTAATTATTTCCAATTAAAAAAACATATTTTTTTTTGATATTTTTTAATATATTCCGTTTTATTTACATCATAACATTCTTCCACGAAAAACGAAACCTAATAAGGATATTTTATTATTTTTCAATGACAAGTTCCATTCATTATTTGTAGTACATTATGTGTAGTGTAGTAGAAATATTTTTTTTCTCTGTAGTTGTGTAACCACGAAATATTTCGCTTTACGCTAAAAAGCAATTTAGGCGTAAGCAATAATAAAAGTAATCCAAAGCCGGTAGACCGTTAACACAAATCTCTCGAACCATTCGATCTAAAAAACTGACGCCGCGTTAAAAGTATATCGTATCGATAATGAGAAATATTTTCTGATTAGTATTCCGAATTAATTTACAACCTGTTACCTATGTAATTTGAAATACAACGCGTGCCAACGACCGAGAAAGTGGTCTGTTACAAAATTCGATCTTTCATCGACTGCCCATGGTAGCCGTGGTTGTCCGTAGCAGGTTCTCGTCAAATGTTGTTCACTTTCACACAGCTAAAATTATACAATAGTACACAACTGAGAAGTTTATATTTATGCGTAATGTTCACGGAAAGTGAATCACATTCTGGCGAGGGATCAACGGAATTATTCACGATTCATAAATAAATATAAATAAATATAAATATTTTGGGACAACTCACACACGGTCATCTGATTCCAAATTAGGCAACTAGGCCTGTGCTATGGTAACCAGACAACTGATAAACGACACGAACACGACCTCCCGTTTTAGCAGTCAGGTTCGCTAACCACTAGACCACGAGGCCAGTCAAATTCAATTCAAAAACTATTTTCTTTCTTATGAAAGGGAACACTCGTATTTTTAGAAAATTTGTATCTGGCATTACCTATTTTGGCATTTTTAATCTAGGATTTATTCTTACTACAATTTAAGATCTATTCTATCATTATTTTCTATCCATCGATAATAGGCTAAGATTTGCGAACTTCTATTCTCTAATTCCTTGCATATTTAAATTCTAATTGTAATTTTTTTATTAACTAAGTATTCAAACTTCATTTTTTACAGATTTTAATTTTCGAATGTAATTATGTTCTTCTTTTGTTTTATATAGATATGTATATTATATAGGTATAATAACCTGATATATGTAGGTAACTTCATCTAGTTCTTAACTTTCCTAAAATGCTAATAATTTTTTATGATATACACAGAAAGACTTACTTATTTACTATATGATGTACGCAAACAGGCATGTACAAATGAATTTGACATGTTCATTTATGTACGTCAAATTCGTCAAAGTTCTTTGCGTTCATTTGAAATGTTCGTCAGTCCTATGATTGTGTACTGTACGTCACTTACTACACTGAACTCGTTCGTTGGTCTTGTAAGCAGTTTTAAATCATTGCCTTCCTGTTTGTCATGTGCTTGTTCAGGCATTAGTCATGCACCACATGTCTGACCACAACCCGTATTCACTACGTACATTGCTATACTAAGTTGTTTTCCAATTGTGATTGACGCATATTACATCTATTTTGATTATGTTTTAATTTTCATTCTGTTACCGAATTAGTTAGGTAATTTTGATAGGTAGATCGCCGCCCGGGAAATTACCACCGCCATACTCAAGTAACTATACCATAAACCAATTGACTGTGTTTCGGAAGAATGGTGTGGTTGCCGGAGTTCACTAAATACGAAGCGACCCTCTTAGTCTTCAGAAGTGGCAACGCATGTATTTGCGATTAAGGTACAACGATGTAGATTTAGTTAGAAAAAAATTGTGATACTAATAGAATGAATGAATTCTATTTAATGAAATATCTTTGAAATTTATAACAATATCTAGTTTAGATTCTACGTTATGCAATTCATCAATTTCTAAGCATAACCTGTAAGCGGTGTTGATATGCGTTTTCCTGCCAAACTCAAGGTTTTGATTGCTAGAAATTAATTGTTATTTATACGTATAGTCATACCAGTATCATTATGGAAAATTAACCAATTATTTAATACGCTGTATAAATAATAATATAACGAATCATACTGTATACGGTATTACTATTTACGTAAACATTATTGGAGCTGTGCATATATAGTTTTAATTGTAATTGTTATTTTTCCTCATAAAATAATAGCAAGCCTCTTTAAATTTTATACATGTACCCACATATATGCGCATAAATACAGTACCAATAAAAATCGATATTATTTTTATAGTATTGACATTGCACGTTTAAAAAGGTATAGTTAAAAGAAATAATTCTCAGTAGGTATATGCAATAGCTTTTTGTGTGTTTGTTATTAATATTTAATTATTCCCTTGCGTCTAGGTTCAAATACTGCAGCAGCAAGTGACGTCACTGGCGGACACTCAGAGCACGGCCGACGAGCGGTACGCGCGGGCTAAAGCTGACAACGCGGTGCTACAAGCTCGAGTCCACATGCAAGACGAGCAGATTCGAGAGGTAAGTTATCTGAACCTTTACTTAAAAATATCATCACCATCATCAACCCATCATTGTCCCACCGCTGGTCACGGGTTTCCTCTCAAATGAGAAAGATTTATGCCATAGTCTACTGTGGTTAAAGTTCTATGCGATTCTTAAATCCAACTACATTTGTAAGCAGTGAGCTCAAAACACTTATTTTTGTATTTTGCCCTTAGATCGAATGTCGTTGCGAGGAGCGGATAGCGGAGGAGCAAAGGCGGTGTCGCGAAGCTATCGCTCGCGTTGAGCGCGACCGCGACACGCAGCTGGCGTCGCTAAATGACCGTCTCACAGCCGCTGAAACTGAGGCCTCGGGACTTAAGCAGGAGGTGATTATAGTTTTGTTACTAAAAGTGCAACTACAACAAAATTGTCTTTTATCATAGCACTGAAATAAACAAAGTTCTGTATTTGAAAAAGTTTGTTCGTTTAGTTTCTATTTCGTTACTATAAAGTGCCTCTGTAACGCCTTTAAAACATATCCGTCTTTTATCACAACAAAGCTCTATATTTGTCAAAGGAACTCATTTAATTTCTGTTTCGTGATTATAAAGCGCAATTGCAGAGCTTTTAAAATAAATTATATTGCCATAATGCAGACATAACAAAATAAATAACGCTTCACACTCATATCCCCACACTAGGATTTTAGGATCCTGTTTCGTGGGTACCATAGACATGCACAAAGACAATTACACTAACACCTCAACCGAGTATAGAAATCTAAATTCATCATTTAAATTTCTGCCCCGCGGTGAATCGAACCCAGGACCTTTCGAATGGTGGACCGGCATGGTAACCACTACACCACACGGGTCGTTAAAGCCAAGCTCTGTATTTGAAAAGGAAATTCATTTCATTCGTTTGCTTCATGTTTTTCTGTTAATCCCTCATACAGCCGAAATTAATATTCAATCTATCCGTATACTCTTATCAGTGTATGGTGCTTAGGTAACCGTATATTGTAATCTGTTTGTGAAAAACACTTTTCAAGCGCCAAAAGAAAAAATATAGATTAAGATTGACAAATTACGATTTTAATACGCAATTTACAGAACTATCTCACTACAAATCGTTTATAAACTCAGATCAATCTTAATCTTAATGTGTGGATTGAATATTAATTTCTGGCGTTAGTCTACATGATTGTTAATCGACTGAGTTACAAAAATACTTTCGGCTAACGTTTATCGACAGAAACATTTCACGTTCGTGTAATTATAGTTACCATTGGAAGTTAAAAACAGCGCAATGCAGTAGGTAGGCAGCACATCGCGTGATTCTCTCCACGACCGTTTCGCCTCACCTTGCCTGTGACTTAAGTAAAAGGCCTTGCGAGAGTCTGTTAACATACCCATTAAACATCTTACTTGACTTTAACCAACTTTCAATTCTATTACTGTATTCATGACTACTGGTATAATGTTAGTTATTTACCAGCTTTACTGCTTAGTGTCCATTTTATCATCTTGTATTGTGATTTAATTTCCGCTGCGCTTGTTTGATTAGATAAAGCAAGTGGACACAGCGGAATGTAATTTAGGCCTACGCATTATTTGTAACAATGCATTTGTTGTTTTTGTTAAAGATAACTAATAAACAATTAGGTTGTCTGTAATGTTAATATGGATCTCTTTTTAGTTAAGTTTGCTGTTTAACTTTGATTTTAAATATTAAATTATAATAATAAATATCTTTGACCAACGCACCCATCTGATTCCAAACTAGGCAGAGCCTGTGTGCTATGGTAACCAGACAACTGATAAATGCAAATATATATTTTTTTGTAAATACATACTTATATAGATAATATACACAGACACAGAACAAACATTCGTGCTCATCACACAAACATTTGTTCTGGGTCGGGATCGAACCCACGACCTCCAGCTTAGTAGTCAGGTTCACTAACCACTACACCAAGAGGCCAGTCAATTATTCTGTTAGACAGATAAACGATTATGCACTATGACAAAAAATGTTAATACGGATTTCCTAGCATTGGAGAAAGTGATTTTCCTTAACGTGGGATTAGATATAGACTTTTATGTTCATATCGTCGTTAGCCAGTAGGTAATTACGGGCTCTATCAGTATCTCTCATTATTGATCATGAAACTTGTTTTATCATCATGTTAGTAGCACAGTTTACTGAATACTGTTAGTATTAGAACGTATCTTAGATCATAGGTTTTCCATCTAAGTTCCTTTTAAGACTTGAGTCATACCTATATTATAAAACGGAGTGGGTATAGCAGCTCTTATTTGTGATAATAAGTCGAGGATTAATAAATAGAAATAAGAGTTTACGTCAATATATATTATGTAAATTATATAAAGTATTGTAATGTCAGAATAATTATTTATTTTAATTTAATTTAACTTTAATTATTATACGAATTATACTTTAAAGAATATTTTTGGAAATATGTTAAATCAAAAAAAGGGTCAAATAGTTACCCTCGCAATTTTACTTTAAATAATATAAAATATACTGAAGGGCAAGACATTTGTGCTGCTTTTAATAACTACTTTAAAAGTGTATTTGCTTCTCCTGTTTTGTTAGATAGTTGTTCTCAGTCTGATTCTCTGTGTAATATTAACCATATATCTCAGATACATGTTTCCAAAGAAGTTATACTTAAATATCTTAAAAATTTGGATTCT
The DNA here is from genome assembly GCA_018249895.1 of Tiana niger. Lineage (NCBI taxonomy): Eukaryota > Metazoa > Arthropoda > Insecta > Lepidoptera > Hesperiidae > Tiana > Tiana niger. Next base: position 13,312 of record DWNH01000015.1, read on the forward strand.
TCTAAGAGTGCTGGTTGCGATGGAGTGCCTCCTGTATTTTTAATGTCTTGCGCTCAAAGCTTGAGTTATCCTATCACACTGCTATTTAAATTATCCCTGCAACAATGTGTTTTTCCAATGATTTGGAAAACGAGTCATATAATACCAGTTCATAAAAAAGGCTCTTTAACTAAAATAGACAATTATCGACCGATTTCAATACTAAATTGTATTGCCAAAATATTTGAAAAACTTATATTTGATAATATTTACTCAATTATTTCAAACGGCATACCTAATACACAACATGGGTTCTTAAAGAGACGATCTACTATCTCTAATCTTGCATGTTTTACTGAGTACGTTCTAAATCATATGGAAAACGGTGGTCAGGTTGACGTGATCTATACAGATTTTGAAAAAGCTTTCGATCGTGTAGATCACGGCATCCTAATACGAAAGCTCCAATCTCTTGGCATACACGGTGACCTATTAAGATGGGTCAAATCTTATCTGACTAATCGATCTCAGGCAGTGGTTTTAGGTGGTTATAGATCTAACTTTGTCACTATTCCATCTGGTGTGCCTCAAGGTTCTCATCTTGGCCCTCTCTTTTATAACGCGTATATATTTGATCTTCCTAAATATATTAATAGTTCCAAACACTTACTTTATGCAGATGATAAAAAAATCTATATGAATATACGCACAAAACTAGATTGCGAAGCCATTCAAAAGGATCTAAATTCTTTATATAATTACTATACCGCTAACGGTATCAATGTCAGCATTCATAAATGTCAGTGTATATCTTTTACTAGAAAACCTAATCCTATAGTTTTTTCATATCATTTTAATGGAGTCCCTATTGTGAGAGTCAAGATTGTTCGCGACCTTGGCATTCTTTTCGACAACGGTATGACCATGCGGGATCATATTAATTCTATTTGTAGTAAATCTTTTCGTAATCTTGGATTCGTCATCCGTACATGTTTACCATTTACAGAATTATTAAGCCTAAAAACCATTTACTTTGCTTACGTCAGATCTATCTTAGAATACGCCTGTCAAATTTGGTCACCTTTTTACAAAAGACATATTAATATCATTGAAAGAATTCAATATAAATTCATCTCTCACTTGAACTTTAAATTTAGACATCAAAGCTTAACATACCTAGACGACTGTAGACACTTTAACCTTTTTTCACTCGAAGAAAGACGTAACCTTTTAGATATGAGCTTGTTATTCGATATTTTACGAGGTGGCATCGATTGTCCGGATTTATTAAATAATATTACATTTCGTGTACCACATAAACGTACCAGACACACTAAGGATTCTATGTTTCACATACCTTTTCACCGCACACTTTACGGGAGAAACTGTGTTTTAACGAGAGTGGTCACCACATACAACAAAAAGTTTAATGATATTGATCCCTTTGTAGGAACCAAACAACTCTTTAAAAACAATATTAACAAAATCATGTTACCTTCAGGGGATTAATCGTTATTCTTCTAGTCAGTACAGGTCTGGTGTTGTGGCATTTCAGCATTTAATTGTAACATTCTTACTCTTATTTGTGTCAATATATATATATATCTACAGTTCTATAATATATATATATATATATATATATATATATATGTATACATATATATGTTGTATTATATAATATATATATATATATATGTATACATATATATGTTGTATTATATAATTTAATAAATATAAATATTATACACACATATACATGAATATATATTTATAACATAATATATATAGTATTATGGATTACATATGTATAATAGGATGTGGATAACTGTTATTGGCTTAGCAAAATATTTTTTTTTTAATTAGTGCATATAATGTAAGCTGTTGTTATCCCGAATAAAAATAAAAATAAAAATAAAAAAAATAAAAATAAAGCACTTTGTTACTTAAACATTAATTTCAAATGTATATTTTCTTGAATAAAGTTATTATGCCGCAATGTTTTATAAAAGTAAACAGCGCGAACCGAATATATCTTTTGGGATGTGTGGCTAAAACTTCCGTTATCGGCGGGAATCCGAACAGCCATTCAATGCCAAGGTTCTATCGTTGTCATAGTAACCGTTCAAAACTAGGATTCTCTTGCACCCAGAATACTACTACGCAAGCGCGCTTGTTTAAAAGTGGTACAGGTATGTTTCAGATCGTTGCAATTTCGACTTTAATTATACAGGGTTACAGTCACTTTTCAATAACTTTATGCGTTTTATTGGTTATCTCTCCTATGACTGTCTCGCTTTGGTGAAAACTACTTTCAGGTTCGTTTAGACATTAATTAATAGCTTATTTATTATCTTTCGTGATCTTATAATATTTAAAACATGCAAAACATAAATGACATATGTTTAGTTGTTATTTTGAATTATTCCATGTTATATAGGAACTTCCTGTTGAACTTTTTACGTGTGTGTGAAATAGAGTAATATCAGAAATGCAGTTGTGTGCCATCAATAGTTGAAATGTAATAAGTCGTTCGCATTTTCATATGAAATGAAACCTTAGCGATATTGTTACAATGTGTTATTTTAATTGCAGGGTCCGTTCGAAATATGTTACTTAGTCGCGATTGCGCGACGGAGTCACGTATTTCTAACTTTTTAATGAATAACTACAATTATATTGTGAAATTGTTATTTATGAATGTAATAAACATATATTTATAATAATTGTATTCGTTGAAAAGTTTCAATAATATCAAATTAAGAACTGTGTACTAGATTTATAGTACTCTCGATTAGTTTGACGCAGGACAACTATATTCGTTATCTCTCTCTCTCCAATGAGGATCCGTATAGTCTTCTCCTGCATGGCATTTAAAATTTTTATTTCAAGAAAGGCGCGCAACAGATTGTGCAACTTAAGTTTGCTAGGGCCACTCCGGCGAACAGACCTATTAAGTTTGCATCCCGTACTCCGCCGCGGTTACACGCAATGAGTTGTGATCTATTCGACGTACGTTTATACTTTTTTCTATAAAAAACTTTCTTATATTATATTTCAGTTTATGTAAACTGAAACACATAACCTTTCAAGATTCAAATTAAAATTTTTAAATTGAAGAAGTAATGTAAAAAAAAAGTTATTAATAATATAACTAAATATATTTTATTGTGTATAAATAATGATTGTGATAACGGAAGTAATATTAATTTCTCTAATTTTAGTTTTTTTTAGTTTAGTGTGTAGGTAGTAGTAGGTTTGTTTGTGTGTGAAAAAAATATAGGTATTATCTAATTGCAATTTTTTCGTTTTTTTTCATAAGTGTATACGTCTTTTTTACCACGCCTGTTGTCCGTACTGCAATGGAGTGGAGGAAGATAGATACGAACTAGCCGACGTGCCTGCAAGCTATAGGAGGTTAGACCTCCCGCCCCCGGAAATCATAATAGATCACAATGTCGGTCCCGTATCAGCTTCCGCCGAACCAGAGCCTAATCGCCAAGCGAGTGTCAACGATATGATACCTGTGGAGGAACCGAGGCGCCCCCAAGGACCCTTGAATCGCCCACAAGAACCCTTTAATCGTCCACGAGACCCCCTGAATGACCCACGAGAAACCCTAAGTCGCCCACAAGAGAACCTGTATCGTCCACAGGAGCCCCTGCTTCGTCCACAAGACCCCTTGAATGACCCACGAAACACCCTGAGTCGCCCACAAGAGCCATTGTATCGCCCACAAGAACCCCTGCATAGCCCACAAGAAGACCTTTATCGCCCACAAGAACCCCTCTATTGCCCAGGAGAATTCTTGCATCGCCCAGGAGAAGCCTTGTATCGCGCAGGAGAAGCCCTGTACCGCCCACGAGAAGCCTTGATTCGCCCCAGGCCTCACCGGCTGCTCCCACAGCTTCCAGTTCAACAGCACCAAGGGTACCGCTACCACTTCCAACGCAGCTATCCCCGTAAGTTATGCAAATTGCCATCGAAAATCTAATGTTTAAAAATCGTACTGTAAAAGCACTCCGCGACCTGTTGAACTTACCTTGCATTCGTCTACTATCTGCCATCTTCTTGCTTGCATTTACCAATTTAGTGTCGTTTTTTTAGAGTTTTTATCGCCGATCCGTAATATATTTTACACAACCGATCCGTTGTACTTTTGCACGGGTATAAATTGTATTTAATAGGAACGGTGTATATGTATATCGTCTTAGTATAGTCACGGGCAATTACATTTTAGTTGATACAGTAGTACATAAAAATGTGTTTATGTCTAAAAAATAAATGGTGAAGTCGGTGAAAAATATCGGGACTTAATGATATTATGATTCGTAAAAAAAATTGAGGTAATATGATGTAATAAGTTTACAGAAAGAACATTAATGGCTGATTTTGCTGGCTAAAAGTGCTATGCTATCTGCTAGTACCATATGCGGAGCGAGTACAGCCTCGCAGTTTGATAATGTCGTAGATTATTTTTTAGCAAGCTGAGGAATATGTGTCGCAGTTAGGAGTCGAATGGATCATTGTTAAAAGGTTTCAAAACGTGAAAATATTTTACGTACACTTCCGTGCTCTGTTACTCACTATTTTATGTTATAGCCTTAGCTAAGTGACTATTAACTCACAGTTTCATGTCAACAAAAGCAACGCGTCGCGACGAAGCGTAACAAAAAAATTATCTTATGTACATAAAGTAAACCATTCTTTATTAAAAATTTTATCCTAATCGTTTGTTTTTATAATAATTATTCGATAATTCTACACGATTGCCAGTCTCACAGCTTAGCGTATTAATCTTGAACATTACATTTATTTCCGTGGCAGCATTCTCAAACGTATTTTATAGGAAATACATGGTTCTCTAACAAAGGTAATGACTGTAGCCTTTGTTCATATTCTAAAACTATCAACAACAACAAAGTGTAAATCTAAAATGACAGGTTTCATTATCGTTATCCGAATAATAAATTGTTTTTGTTTCTAATGTAATTTAATTTGTTTAAGGCAATAAAGCATTTATTATTTATTTATTAAATTATTATATTATATTGCACGCGGCGGAGACGACTTTTCTAGAATACCAAATTTTCTGTTAGATAGTTGTGAGTTTTTCTTTAATTTTCTTTATTAAACGTTTTTTGTGACACTGCGGTACATACAAAATTGTGAGTTACTTCTCATACATCCACATCTTTTCTTGATATTTATATTCAATGTTTCCCAGAAGGCATAGTTGTGGATTTAGTACTTGCTTATTGTTATTTAAATCAATAGTTTTTTTTTTTATTTTTTACTTTTTATTAAGAATAGTGACGGATGTAGGATAGATTGGGAGTATCAAAATCGCTTATAAGGTTTTTTTTATTCTATGATAACATAAAAATTATTCCTACTACATTTTTTATAAGCCCTCTATAAATCTGCTCTTTATTCCGTTTGACGAGGGGATAAAAAGTTTTACTCTTTTTATTGGCTCACTAGTTTTCGGTTATCATGTAGGTACATAAGGTTTGTCTGCACGTTTAGAGAAGTTGGCATGATTTATTTGTTATTCAAACTACTAGAAGATTTTTTTCTAATTTATTCAAACATAATTCACACTAAATAACGAAATCGTTACTTCTTTCCAGAGTATTTTACTTTGAAATACTTAAAGGTCTAAAGGCATATTTATGTTGTTCGTAGGTGGGCTGTCAGATGGCGAGGCTACCCGCGGTCCCTCGCGCAGCCGTGGCTCCCGCCGAGAGGACCCGCGTCGTCACACCCTGAGCTCCGGCAACCAGCACCTCTACGTCAACCCGCATCCCCAAGGCCAACATGACATCGAGGTCAGTAACTTTTGCCGTCTCAATAGTCAACAAATCAACATCAAAACTATAAGTTTCAAGTAAACGCTCATTAGAAAAGTATTTTCAGAAAATCCTTTGCGGTAAGAGTACTTTTTATCTATCCAATTATCCATAGAACAGAGTGATTCCTGCGTAATAGCTATTTTAGAAGGGTTATTTTAAAATTGGTCATGATAAATTTAAATCTTTTATATATTCCCTTTATAGAATATTATAATTATTTATGTTCAATTTATATGTTTAAAAACCGAGGTTTAGTTTAATTTTCTTTAACAGAAAATGTAATCAGTTTGCTTATTGGATATACGACCGGCTGACTCCTTAAATTTTTGGGAGTCTGTAACAACACATTTTACGAAGTCGCTCTATTTTTGTTAAAATTTTTTCTTCAGACTTTTTTCCTACCTGCCTGTCATGTTAGGGCTATTATAACTACGGATCAAATATATGTAGATCAAAATAAGTATGATGTCGACGTGCGGGAGCCGGTTAGCCCGAAGGTGGTTTTGGCTTTACCACGCTGGCCTACCGCCGATTGAAGACTAACACTATATCATTCAATGCTTGACATTATTGAAGTTTATATATATTAAAATATGATAGCTGTTCTATAGTCTATCATAGTCTGCATGCAGCCGTAAGGGTCGGCTACATACAAGAAAAGACAGATACAATTTGTTTTCCATTCATCTATCGAACCTCATATAGTGCGCCTCCGCTCCAATCATGACTTGGTAATTTTGCGAGATGGACGGCCAGCGGGAATTGAAAAATAACTAAATTTTTATTATGTTGTAGAAATATATTTTTATAACGAGCGCTTATTTAAATGAGCTTAAACGGAGAAAATAAACTTGGAAGGTAATCATATTCCCTGCTACTGCAGCAAGATTTTTGTACTAAACTAATTTACATGAAATACGCAGGGAGTTGACTACGTTGAACCATTTATGTCAAGATTTATTCTCACAACAAGCATTGATGTTATATTAGAAAATAATTGGTTTAATTGAATTCAAAGTAAATTACATTATTTTGTGTGTTTTTAAATAAAATCTTGTTTATAAAAGTATTTTAAATTTATTTATGTTTGTTCACTGATAGCTTTCTGTATATGTGGGATAAGAGAACTGTTGTACGATCAATATCTAAATTAAAAACAACTAGTCATCGCCCATGTAATATTATCTATGTATCTATGACTCCGACATAAATAATTGTATCCCATAATTTTGTAATTTACAATACATGTGTTAGGTTTCCGGGTAACTAACTTTGTTAACGTAAAAGTTAAGAAATAATAAAAAATACGTGTAAAGACATAATAATAAGTAAGGATTTTAGATTTGTATCTCATTTCAATTAAATTCAACAATTCAGTTAAAGAAAACATCTTTGAAGTAGTGTCCTGTAAAATTTGCATTACAACATTCAATTATATACCTACGTAGGAGCCATCGATATGATACAGATAACTGTTACACAAAGGAACGAATAAGTATTACTTATTTCCTCCATTTGGGCGCGGCCCTCGAACTTTTTTCTTCTTTAGAACCACTTTTTTGTAACAATGACGACGACCCTTGAACGATTGAATTAGCTAAATTCTAACGCTAATTCTAAGTTTAGCTAAACACTGCGGTTTAATTTAATGTATTTAAATTTAAGTATTCTGAAATCCTCCTCTACATAAACTTTAACTATGCCAAATTTCGAACATAACTATGCCAAATTTCGAACAAAATATTTCGTGCGCGAAATATGCTCAAAAAGGGAATCAAAGTTCTTGATGTAGACTTCCGAAGACTTCACGTATTATAGTATGGATGGAATGTTTTTGGTTTAATGTCAAAGGAAAAGAAATCCAGAATAGTTTATTAGTTTTAAGTTGTTTAATTTTTTAATATTCTTTTCTATTACCAGTTAATGCTTGTAAGTATACATATGTATATACATACTTTATTCTACCTTAACATAAATTAAAAATCTTTATCTCTTTCTGGAATGCAGTTGACTGAACGCAAACTACTGGGCATCCAACAGCAATTAATTTGGAAAAGCTTCTTTTTATAATCGCAATATCTTCATTTATATCTAGAATATTAAATATCCAGTCACCGTATGGTATGTGGACTCACGTGGTAATAATATGTTTACGTAATATTCTGAATCTTAATATTAGGATGTTTGATGTTGATATTGGCTATTGATATATTGATACAAAAGGCACACATAATGTATAATGCACTTGGTGGAAATTTTGGTGGTAAGCCGATCGTAGACCTACCAACGCCATGTTGATTTTAATCGTAAAGCGAGAAAAGTGTAGAGTCTAACAAGATTTAGACATGAGGCGAAAATCTTAATCCCCAGGAGTAGTAACACATTTATGGTCACGCAGTTATACTGTACAGTACTGTTTAAACCCCAACTGACCGCAGACTAGTTTTCTCGTTTTTTGTTAGAAGAAGAAAATAGTATGCAAGCCAGCTGGTGATAAGTGGTCTCTGCACCCCATAAACATCCATTCGACCGCAGTCAGAAAGAGTTCGGACTGAGGTTGGACAGAACGGACTAGGGAGTCCTACCTGAATTTGTAAATAGAAGCGTTGCACTTGCTCATATTTATTGTGCTCCAGCAAACACACCCTTCTTCCGAAACCTACCACATTTCCAATAATAACTTGCTTAGTAATTTAGCAATATAAAAATTGAGTGGTAGGTCAGTAGTCTTTATATGAGCGATTCGATTGCAGGATGATGATACTCCTCCCTACGACGCTCAACGTGTTTTGGATGAAAGCTACAGAAGGTAATGACATAAAAGGTTAACACAAAAGATACGAGAACATGTACTGGAATCAGAAGAATTTTGCCACTTTATTTTTAATTATTATTTCTATTTCATGTTTATTGATTAGTATACTAGCATTCGTCTCACTCGTTGATGCCGCGCACACCAATGAAGCTGTTCGCATGATTCGTCCATAGTCATCATCATAACAATCATCTTCATATTTCAGCCAATTTATATGAAACTTTAAAAAATTATATACCTAAATCTTCCTCGTGAATTAGTTGTCCATTGAAGAAAATCAGATGAAAAACCGTTTGGTAGTCTTTAATTATATAGCCTTCAGGTAAACAGACGCGGCGAGGGAACTTTGATAGTGATTATTGGCCCATTGCTGTCCAGATGAGCCGTGTTTCACTAAGGTGGCCAAGTCCGTGATTATGGACTTTGCACTACACCCTATCTCTTGGAGTTGCTACACATGAAATACATAAGTCATTCCAGTACATACGTGCCAGTACCTACAGCTCGTTGGCAAAGTTGAATTTGAATATAAATTTAAATAATAAGTATAAAAATATGGAATATTTTAATTATTGAATCAATGCAATTTATCCTTTGCATAAATAATGAAGAGCAAACCATCTATTCATATTGAGTGCACATACATACATATTTATGTAGGTAGAATCATTTTCAAGCATCAGCTTTTACGAATTAGTTTCAATGTTCATTATGTTCTGTTAAGTGAGTATTTTGTAGGACTGCTACACAGGATTTTAATTCAAAATTAAATGTAATTAGTAGTTAGGTGGTAGGCTGCCGCCCGGGGAAGTACCACAGCCACACCCATATCTACCGTAAAGCAATTTATTGTGTTTCGGAAAGAGGGTCTGGATGCCGGAGTTCACTAAATACGAGGCGACCATTTTAGTCCTCAGAAGTAGCAAGGCATTTGCAATTTCAGGTAGGACTAAGCTACTGCCTGAAGTGGCAAGTGGATGTCCATAGGTTGCAGTGACCACTTAACACCAGGTGCCCTGCACGCTCGTTTGCTATTATTAATTAATAAAAAAAAAGATTGTATAATATATTAATCTCATTTACGATTAGAGTCTTTACCGTTCAACGGGGAAGTACCGAAATCACTGTGGATAATAATCGATATCACACCAGCGAAACAATTATATTATAACATAATCCGATCTCTGACTGATTGCGTCTATCTTTTTCTGTGCTGTTTTTTATTGCCACCCGGTAGATATGTGACGTCACACTTTCACGGTCTATTGAGATCGATAGGCTGATAATAGATAATATTTATGTTTATCTAATGTCTTAATAAAATTAAAAATAACAATGAATCATTGTTCATATAATTTGTAAACATGTTTGTAGGAATATCCTATATCATGAGCGAGTTCATACTCAGACTCGCACTTGGCCGATTTTCGAGTGACTGTGATCTTATTTGAGGGCTGGACCCGCTGCTGGTGTTAAATAAGCCGGAAGCATCCATATCTAAACTTAGACAGTACGTTAGACCTACCTAAGATAGTAAATAAATGCATTGCTACTTTTGAGGATTAAGATGGTCGGCCTGTATTTATTGTGCTCCGACAACCGCACCCGTCTTCCGAAACTCAATAAATTGCTTCACGGTAGAATTGAGTGTGGCGGTGGTAGGCAGTTCATAAAACCATACATTAGAGAGAATAATAAAAGATGCTCTCAAATGTTCCTCCAAACTATTTTCCTTGTAGCACTTACGACATTTACCTAAAATGTCGTTAAAAGTACCTTTTAAATTACCAAAAACCTATAAAGTAGGTATGTACGTATTACCAACTTAATTACTGCTTCAAATCCAAGTACAATAGCTACAAGCCATTATCATAAGCTCTTTGTATTGACTACATGAACGATTAAACAACCCATTGTCTTCGTAAATATAATGTATGATTTAAAATAATTAATCTGTCTTTTAGTACTGAAATAATAGTCTGGCGCCGAACATCCGGACGCGCCTGCGCATTTGCTTTGAGCTATGTTGCCACACCTTAACATGGCTCACTGCTCATTACTATCGCTTTGATTCAAGGTTATTTTTGTCCTGAATATTCGGGAAAATGTTCCAGTATCGGCTATAACTTAAGTGATAGATTTAGTTCATTTAGGCAGGAGTTAAACGCATTCCTAAACGGACGATCGCACTAACTTTTTAACAGGAAAAAAAGATGCAAAGTAGCATGCCAACTTGTGTTGAGGTCTTTTCAAATTATAGATATCCATATTGAAACTCGGATAGTACCTACTGCAGTCCAACCTAATGTTTTACATGCGTTCCTACTCCTAAGAATTTAAATGTTTGCCTCAATATTTAGCAAAGTTAAGTTAAGTTAAGCAATTTATTGTGTTTTGGAAGGAGGGTGTGGTTGCCGTAATTCACTAAAGCCACTATCTTAGTCCTAAGAAGTAGCAACGTATCTATTTGCGATTTCAGGTAGGACTAAGTTACTTCCTGAAGTTGCAAGTGGATTTACATGGTTTGCAGCGACTACTTAATATCATAGCGCCAGCTACATTTGCTACTTTTATTCAATAAAATAAACACTGTTTTCTTCAGTAACATAATGAATTGCTGTACGGCACAAACAGGTATAGCGTGGGCACTACCACGATCGGTGGAATCTACCAGCAGGCATACTGGGAAGTAGGTAGTTCCAGTGACAGAATTTAAATATGGGAATTAAAGTCCTCAAGAGTAACTATGCATTTTCGTTGTGCTAGATCAGTGCCTATTATGTGAGCTTATATGTGAATGAATGCGAATTGCACTAACCACGTTACATCTACATCGTCCTCATCAACTCCTTATAGTCCTACTGCTCAGCATTAGTCTTCTCTAAAGGCAGAGTTGAACACAGCCAGTCTAAAATTTAGGCCTGGTCAAATGCGAGTTTAGAGCTCCGCCGCGCTGGTCCAACAAAGACTTATAAAGTTTTTTTTTTTTTAAACCAGTGCGATCAAGTGCGGCAAGTCTTTGTAAATCTTTGTAAATAACGCTAAGACATATAGATTTTGCTCCGATGTTTTCCTTCATCACAGGGAACTTGAATTGATTTAACCTATACCATAATAACACTAATTGACAACACCTAAACATTATTTACATTCCTGCATAAGAATTTACATCAATGCGTGCATATCTTTGTTTTATAGAAATATTTTTACCAATATTTGCAATAGAGCAGTAATAATACCTGTTCATTCTGAATTTTACAACGGGTTTAACATTTTAGGAGACTTAAGGTATTTATAAAGAAAAAAATATATTTGGGAGTAATTGATCCAGGTTTAATAAGTCAATAAATTACGCCGTGGTTCTCTTTGATTTATACGCTCGTCTGGAATCTATTCCAGGTGGAGATCTCTCTGAAAAGGGCGTTTCCAGGACACTCCGTGGCGCTGGCCTGCCGATGTC
>DWNH01000016.1:0-25382 GCA_018249895.1 Tiana niger
CGGTTGCGCGCGCATCTCCGCCATCCTAGCATTAGTACAGAACGAAGACTCCATTCGAATATCAAATTCGACAGAAATGAACCAAACTCGTGTTAAGTGACCGCCGCACTAGGGATTAATAGTCACCAGTCGGGAACGTCTTGTTCTAAACTGAAAAAGGTCAGTGGTGCAAACGTTATATGTACTTGATATTGGGATCCCGTTTTAGTAACGTATCACAGCAGGTATGGCCGATCCTATTACTTAGACCTTTTTTGCCCGATTGTTGCCTGAACCTATTTACCTAAGCTTGTGTTTGTGTGGGGAGTGTAAAATCTATTTAAACCAAATACAGGTCAGAGTGACAGGTACTTGCATACGCAAGTTTTGTCTGCTAGGCAAGAGCAGGGCTTGGTAATGATGCAATTGTTAACTACTATATTTCGTTACTTAAGTTTAGGAAAATTTTAGTGCTCAATACTGATTATGAATCTCAAAAATTCTTAGCGTATCGCTGTCAAAATTTCAGAATACTCGTATCGATTTTGATGGTACGAATTTCAAGACAATATCAAGATCAAGGCCTTTGGGTGCAATCGTCTGACTAGTTTATCTTGAGGCTAATTCTTTTTATTTGTTGACGCAAATAAATAAATGTTATTTGTAATGTCGGCACTAAAAGTTCTCTTTTTATCCGCCATTACTATAGAACTGCTGTGCATTCCTATATTCTATAATCTCCCCAGTGTACGCCCGTTAGTAGGCGTAGTTCTGAAAATGTTGAAGACAAGAGTTAATTAATTACATTAGTGAAATCTATTGTATTATTTATTTTTATTTCCTACCGATTATATTTACTACCGATCGTGAAAGTTGAAACCTATAACAGAGAAGTATCTGCTACCACTTTATTTATTTAGCTCAAATCTTAAGTTTTGTGTGGATTGATAAAATATTTCTAAGCTCAGTCCATTTTCAAACCTTCGCATTACCCAGTGAAGCGTGTGTTATTTGATTATCGTTAACGAAATATATGCACATCTAGATAAAAAAAACTTTACATAAGGTACCTACTAAGAAAATTTGGGTTAAGAATTAATAATCTTTTCACTTGAGAACAATCTCATACAACTTAAAATAACAGTAGTTTAAGGCGTTTTGAAAGCGTAGTCGTGCGGGAAGTTAAGGGCGATACGCGGGTGGGAATTGCCGATCTACTTACATTGCTGTGTTAATAGTTCATTTACACCATTTTTAGGGCTAGGACGATTAATTAAATGTTATATTAGTGTACTTTGCATATATTGACAAAATAGATACAGTGCAAAAAAAAATTCAATTAACTTATTAGGTATAGTTCCATTATTTTCTAAAACGAAAATTGTGGATATTGAATTATTTTTATCAAATTACACAATAATTATTAGGAGTAATAATTCGATGATTCTAGGGGTATTGTTTATAAATAATGAGGTTTTTATCATTATTTGGATATATATTAAGACATCTGTTTAAAATATATAAAAAAGACAAATTTCTAATTTCAAAATGGCGGTCCTCACTTTTTTTAATATAGGAGATATAAAGGAATACGGATGTCATCATGTCATGGCGGTAGTTATTCTTTTTAAGAAAGTGATGAAAGTAGGAAGATCATTATAATAGAGGTTTATAATGAAATTTGCTCTTATAATGAAATTTGAATTCAATACATTAAATTTGAAAAATGAATTTTATTTATTCAGTATTCATATACTCAGTTTCAGAGCCTAAAATAAACCCTAAATTGAATACTAGAACCTAAAATAAAGAATAATTAATAGTAATTTTATATGCGACATGCCTTGACTTTATTACACTATCTTTACGCTGTAAAGTTTACCGCGAAATCAAATGCCTCGTGTTAGTTTTACTTTTGTTTATGCTCACAGTTTCTACGGTATGAACAAATGAATCATATGGAACAATTTGACCATAAAGATATTTCATTTTGGATTGAAAACTAAATAAAAACATCCACCAATATTTTTTTTTTTCCATCAGTTTAATTAAGTAACAACTTCAGCCCAAACACCCACATCCGACGTGATAAAACACAATTGCGGTGCCTATACCTAAGATTAATAAGATCGCTTCGTTCCTAACAACTGCTGGTACTTACAGCTTTTAAAACAAATATTACTTTATGGTAGAAATAGTTGTGACACTGTCTTTTTATGCTGCCGCTGTACCACATTACTACGCACTGATTGACTGAAAACTACGACTCTAACACTAATCTCTACTACGGAGCAGACTGGATAAAACATCTCTAGCCTCTTAAGATTTTGGGGGAAAGGCTAACATTGGGATGTTGCAGTCCAGAATTTAATGAAAACCTTTTTGTTTTCAGCCATGTCGCCTCTGAACGGAGTACAGCTCCGGTGGCGCCGAGAGGCGACGGTCGCCCCGGCTTCAAGCGACAATGCTACTACCACATCGAACCCCGGCACTGGTAAGTATTTGTTTTTGAGATTTAAAGATTTTATTAAGCGTAAAAATTATAAAAAGTAAACTTCTTCTAAAATACCCGTATGCGGCATGGTACCCAAAATACTGGCGGCGTTTCCACGTTGCGTAAAATAATTCGAATATTGTACTAAATTCTTAAACAGTTTCAATAGTGGAGGATCACTGCACGGTTGGTTCTTTTTTAAAAACATATCAGTCGTTCAACCGTAAGAATAAATATAAACCGAAGAACACTTTGGAATCGTCAACTAGAGGACAATCGTTTATCTGTTTTAAAAGTACTAGCTAAATTGGATCACTTGTAAATAAAAGAGGCCCTAGAAATTGCCTTCAATGTTTTTCACATTTTATTTAGCCCATATTTTGTGTAGACCACCTTACATCTGGTGAGGTTTTTGTCGGATACTAATGGCCTTGGGCACCCTTGTCGGTATAGTTGGCCGCGCTGGTATGGGAGAAGAGTATGTTTTGTTCCTCTGACTTTCAGAGGAACAAAACTCTCGCCGCGCTTTTATAAACAGTCACTAACAGATTATACAATAACTGCAATATGGCAAGTGAATGTGCTACACGTGACAGCTGATCGTTTACGACAATGTCGGATAATACATATATGCGTATGCTTCAACGATGTCGAATATTTCTAAAGCAATACATTTTTTATGTTTGCACAACAGCGCCACTATTGCGTCTAAATGTATCAGGAACTAATCAGACATATTTACAAAATTCCATTAAAATCGGTTGAGCGTTTTTAGAAATTAACGAGTACGAACGAGTACACGAGTACAAGCATATATTTTGACATATTTAGAATGCTAACTAAATAAATAAAGAATTACATAGCTAGTTAATTTATGTAATACGTGCATTATCCTTTAAGGTTTAATTATTAAAATAGGCTAGTTCAATGAACTCTACTAACTCTCATTATGTCAAAACAACTCTAGAGTTGTAGAGTTAGGTCAATGTTTTATACCTAATGAAAATGATTAAAACTGTCATAAAAACTTGTAAAGTGATACTCACTTAGTCGTTGATACGATTTCATTTTTACTACAACTAAGCCTGTACAGCAAAATAACTTACTTTTGCACAAAAAAAATACATTTCAAATATAATAGGCATTCGTATCTGCGTAATGAAAAAAATATGTTACTTTAGTTTGTGTGGGTCCCTTTGTTATGCAGTCCTCTAGATTACTAGATATGTATATAACATAATGTATACTTGCGGTCCTCGTCGCTTCGTTATCTACTCCCCTATCGCCAGTCACAAAACTAGTTATACGTTCTTCGGTATTAGCTAATATCTTACTAGTTTATGGCTCAATTTGAACCTTGTTATTCGATGTCGGGAGGACAGATGCCTAAAATTGTCAATACATATATAATTAGGTAAATCTTACTTCGATAAAGTTAGACAGAAGCTTAGTTTGACGTTAAAACTTACGGTCATTAAAAGTTTAGAAACTTCGCGCTCTCTTTGGTGAAACGACAAGTTACAAGACACTTGGTAACAAACGTAATTCTCTGAAGAAATTTATGTTATGTAATGTAATAAATCAAGCAGAGAAGGTACTTTGTTTTTTATTGCTTTAAATGTAAATTAAATAACATATATGGACAGTCCATGAATTGTTAAAAAAATGTTGCATTAGTACCAACGTACAATGATCAACAAATGTCAATCAACGCGGCACCGCCTAAACAACACTGCGGTTAACGTTTCTTAAAAATTGTACCATGTGACAGTATCAATCTGCTTTGTTACTCGAGAGTCAGATATATTCAAGCAATCTCTGTCGTGCATTTTTAGACGCGAAACGGACCAACATTAAATTAGAAAATACTTTAAAAAAATATTCCACCTATCAATAGAAATGCCTACAACATGATCTCAAATCTCATATAAACAAAATAACATCAAAAGCAGTTTAGCTGTTTATCATCAACAAAGTGATGAAAAATTCAGTTATAATAAGTACTGTTCGTTCCTCACGTTTGATAATACATTAATATTTTTATTATTTCAGGGGTCCCCACAACAATGGTCCCGTCCGCAACGGAAACGGGGCTGCCCTCAACAACGACTACCCAAGAGACTCTAGTGGAGAAAACGGCAGAGTTGGCCCACAAGATGAATATGGAAACATGGCAACTGGTCGCCATCTTAGTTGGTACGTATAATTAATATCAATGATCGATACAATCTGAACTAGTTCATCTTAATAAAAACAACATTATTTTGAGTATTTGACAGAATTTTACCCTTGACGGTATAATGCACTTGAATGAAACTTACAGGAATGTCACATAACTACAAGTAGACTGTTGATGTCCTAAATTAAAAAGAAGGATACATGTTATATGAAAGATTTAAAGATAATAAAGATATCTTTTTAACACGCTTTTATTTGCTACACCTGTATCTATTTATTAGGGACTGATAACAATACGATAATGAAATAAATTTGTCCCATTGTCCTGATCCGGATCATCTGGATTTAACAATCCATCAATTTTCCGGACAGGGAACCTACATCTACGTCTTTTTGTATGAATACAAAGATCGTATTTACAGGTGTATAAAATAAAAGGATATTACAAACTAAATTAAATTTAGCTCTAATTACATCGATTTTAACATAGACATATTATTTTTTCATTGACTTTATCATTTATTAGTATTAGATATGAATAGTATTAAATAGGAGACTTTTCTAAAAACCATCAGGCGTAGGCGTGGTTGTACTGGGTATATGTTTCTGCTGCATCCGGCGATGCTTCCGGAAGCGCAGGTCCAAGGATGGCAAGAAGGGAATGAAGGGTGTCGATCTCAAGTCCGTCCAACTCCTAGGCTCAGCATACAAGGAGAAGGTAATGCTATAACGAATACCTTATTGTAAAGTCAACGTTGTATGATAAACTGTAATAAATTAATAAAGCAATAAAAATATATAATAATTACAGTTTCAGCCACTATTCTGGCTCCTATTTTGTACTTTGTACTGTACAAGCAGGAACGGAAGTACTTATATGGCGGCGTCAGCACATTGTATTCTTGGATGACGTGTGTCAATTCCAGAATAGTTTCTTCAACAATGAAGGAAAAAGCTGTTAAAGATATATTTTGGTATCACCCTATTTAATGAAATGCTCATCAATTCTGGGCTTCTTGCTATCCCTTTATACTTATAAGAAATATGATATTCATGTGAAATTTGCCGCGGGACGTGCATTTAGGTTCAGCCGGATATGGAGGAGCTCACGGAGAATGCTGAAGAACCTGACGACGGTGATTCCAAGAAAGAGGAACAAAAACTTGGAAAAATTCAATACAAGGTGAGGTTGTAAGCAAATAGTCCGACGAGGAACGAAGCAGGGCGGTTGCTCCTAATCGATTATGTCAATTGCTACGATCAAGGGAAGTGTTCATTTTTATACCGGTTATCTCATTCCAGTGCCATTATCTTTTTCGTTCTTAGCAGTTGTACATATCATAGAACAAACAAATATACTAAACAAAACAATATTTCCATTAGAATTAGATATTTAATTTTAAAATATTAGAGTGGTCGCTTTAGCACCATAAATGAACGAAACAACAGATTGTTTAGTATATTACTTGTAGATTACGGAAACCGTACCATACTTCTTTCCTTTGTTTTTATATCACATATACATACATATATGTATTTAATAAACATTGACAAATTTTGATTGTTAATTTTTAATTTCTTCATTTTTATATTATTATTGAAAAATCTTATTGATCCACCAGTAGTTATCAGTGTAAAACCATTTGGTCTTACAATATCATTTAAGTCGATTTCGTGTCACCACAAAGTTTTGATATTTTCCATTTCTGTGACTAATGTTTATCATAATTTGCAGTTGGAATATGACTTTAATAGCAACAGTCTGTCTGTAACCGTCATCCAAGCAGAGGATCTACCCGCACTTGACATGGGCGGCACGTCGGACCCTTACGTAAAAGTGTATCTTCTCCCGGATAAGAAGAAGAAATTTGAGACCAAAGTTCACCGAAAGACTCTCAGCCCGGTATTCAATGAAACCTTCGTATTCAAGGTTTGTGTTATATACATTTAATTCGAATGTCCAGTCTAAAGCTACATGAGAATGTTTAAAATTGATTCTGTTTTGAACAGGGCGTGCCCTACGCTGATGCGATGAACAAGACCTTAGTATTTGCTATCTTCGATTTTGACCGATTTTCCAAGCACGATCAGATCGGTGAGGTGAAGGTACCTCTTTGTCAGGTGGATCTTGCTCAGACCATCGAGGAATGGCGTGAACTGCAGAGCGTTGAAGGCGAAGGTGGACAGGTGCGATTCAAAAATAAAAAGCCAAATTCTTTTTCAGATTTATACAATAAAATACGGTTAAACAAACTTGTCTTTCAAGTATTTGGAAATGTATCATATTTGTCTATGGAAACGGAATCCAAATTTCTTATACAAGAAGACGTCAATATTTTCCTTATTACTATTTTGAGATGTTTAAAAAAAGACAATAATAAAATTTAAAATAAAGAACATTTCTTTAATAGTGAACAAGAAGGAACTGTGATCAAGAAGGAACTGGCTTACTAACTTTGAAATATTTTCAAATTAAATATTTGCTTAGTTTAATGATTTATTGCACCTTATAAAAACTTTTTACTGCTGCAGTTAATTATTTTCAGCCCTTTACTTTTTACTCTTATGGTTTTAACCACTTTACTTTCTTAAAGTTTTATATATATCTATACTTATTCTTATTTGCTCTTCCTTGGTGATTTTTTATTATCAGTTTTTCTACGTGCGATCACCACGATGGTTTTGATGATTTCGTCTTTTTTCTAAACACTACAAGGTAGGATGCCATTACTTTTTACTACGTTACATGAAACAAGTAACAGTGTATCAGTTATATAGATTAACAGTTATAACTCAAAACGATTTAGAGGTTTGTTGCGAAAATCAAGATTGGTAAAGTTAACAACTTAATAAAAGTATGTTAACAGTTACACCCAGGTCACATCAACAATATAATTTAATATACACTTTACAGCATCAATTAGGTACATGTATGGTATACTCGACATACTCACGAATGCACAAATAACAATAAGTAGGTATTAAAAAGCAAATACACATATAGGAACGCAAAAAGGATAAAGGATTAAGGATATTTATATTTTTAATTAGCTTAGGCTCGACTGGGAAAACAAGTCCACATCCTTGAATAAACAGGGATAATAAGTAGTTTATTTAAAGATTTTAAGATTTTAAAGTTTGTGGATTTGTTATTACCAGAACAGCAATAAGACACGCCGTCCTTTCAATAAATTGAACCTGAGAAAACAGAAACAACTCTATCTATAATGTAAATATAGTTTCCGGTTTATATTTATTGAAAGGTTGACAAAACATTTTTACAATATTACTGCACTTTTTAACTAAGAGGATCCTTGACGATGATACTTTTCAATTAAACGAAGCGTGCGCCATCTTGCTCCACCGCGCGCTATCTGCGCAGTAACAGCGCACTGCAGTCAAGGCATCTCGACATGGATTGAGTCGTCATTTATTTTTCCGATAAATTAATTTCGACAGCAAAAATGTATTTACTTGGTTTTTTCTCTTTTTCTCCATATTTTCTCTGCTCTGCTTGGCTGTGTTTGATTGTGTCCTGAACAATCTTGCATGCCGCTTCAAACGAAATGATCATTCACGTAAGTATTATTTTGAGACACATCAATATGTATATTTTAAAATATTACGAACACATTCCATCGAAATATAAATACACAGTTGACTGAATTATTTGATAAACTGTTTAATTTTTATATTAAAAATCGACAAGTAATGATTCGAAGATTTGAAATTCAAACGAACTTCGAATAGGCAGGATACGTCGTCATTGTTGAAACAGCATTATTCAACTTCCAAACATGTAAAAAATGTCACCTTTACCTGTTATCACCTTTCATACCTCATAATATTATTTTGTTATTAAACTTTTTGTTTATCCATCCAACACTTAAAAGTTAATTTATATTGCGGCTGGGGAATGTTGCATGTCTGTTATTATTGAGACTCCTCCTGTCCCTGATTTGGCATTGCATCTAAAAAAAAGTTCAAATTATCAAATATTTTAACATTTAATTACGTTACAAAATTAGATGATGGCAATTCAGGGTATTAGTTGTTGTTTCACGATATTGGCTACCTACATTTATATGTCTGCACCTAAATTGATTTCGCCCATTACATCTGGCTATGTCGTGTTTCACTACCAGGTACTGCGTCCTACATTATCTTATCAACACTACACATCTGAAGTGATCTTAAAGTCAAACTATCCTGAAGGTGATACATTTCAATACAGTGACTATCAAAAAGGCTCGTTCTCATCTTATCAAACGCTGTATTGAATTTTAAAGGGAATTTTATTTCAGCTTCTTGCAAGAGAGCATCTACAAATGTAGAGCTCAAAGGATATATAACTTACAATTTTGTTCCATTTTAATAACTGGATACGCAAATATGTTACAGGTCACCTTCTGACCAAGGAACGAAGAACAATGACAGTAGAACGAACTTCAGAACTAATAAAATCCGTTTACTATCCATTTGTATGTATGGCGATGCAATATTAAAACATATCAGAACAATAGAAAAAGAATATAGATATTGAAAAAAAATATATTCAATTTTAGTACCTTATAAATACATATTTAAAATTAACTGATATATTTCATATTGCATCCAATCAAGGTAAAAAGTTCTTTTGTCTTCGAAAACTACGTTTAAGGACGTTAATTGTAATTAATAATATTTTATAGATTTGGTACACAAAAGCCAAATCTATAAGTACGAGTATCTATACATTTCTACTGTTCAAAACGGTATAAGTATGTCAATTGGACACATATAAAGGTTAAGGGTTAGGAACTCTTAGCATAGCGTGTAGAATTATGTGTGTGTTTAGTAGTTGTCTACTGACATCAAAAGAAAACCTTTGTCAGTCAAACAATTTTAGAATATACCCACGTATTGTCAAGACGTGATACCACCAACAAAATTGAATCACCGAAGTCATGATAATTGCCTGAATATAACTAAATAATTTTTTTAAAATAATTACCTAGATTTTTAAAAATGCCTCGAACAAAAACGACATAAAGAACTTCTTATTACTAGCTAACACCATACATATAAATATTGATTAGCACCACACCCGTAGAATAATACCAGTGTCATAGTGTGATGTGTCTTACAATGTAATATGTTCACCTATATAATACATGTGTATGTATTTTATAAAATAGCAACAACATAGCTAGTTAACAGCCTCTAAGTAAAATTTATAAGCCGGTATATTGTCTAGAGAACCACTTGGTAGACGTTTTGTTTCGAATAAAAAGAATACATTATATATACACATACATTATAAATTTTATTTAGAGGGTCACGTATTGTGGTAATCTGTGTATATGTACAAAATATATATGTATAACAAGAAGAAATTGCGATCTGTTCCTAAAATGGTTGATCATTATACACACAGGGAAGCATAACTAGGTTCAAAGTATTTTAAGAACTGTATATAATATATTTGTTATGTATGAAAATAAGTCCTTTATACACATGACCGCTCGAGAACTTGTAAAGGTGAGCTCACAGAAAATTTGATGATTTGAGCTGGGTGTTACGAAACTAGAAAATATATTAGACATTGGCTTCATTTCGGCAACAGATCGTAATCTAATATAACCTATCTCTATCAATATAATATTATATATTATGTCAGCAGACAGTGACTGCTTTATAATCTTAGGTTTTATGTGATCGTTGTTTTTGTTTCCCCTAGACTTGTGTTAAAATGTTTGTTCCGTGTTTACTTATATGTGTTAGATGACGTCTTGTGCTAAAACGTTATAAGTAACGCAATGAAATTTAATATAATATGACACATATACGTCTGACTAGTTGCCGAGTCCGTTTTATTTGAGGCTACCTGTATCTTGTTCTATATGAGCTATGGCATCCTAAGCACGTGTATCTGCGCAGGTTTTCAGTTTCAAAATGGGAAAGTAAGTTTTTCATATAATTTTTTGTTAAACTGAAATACTGTACAGATAGACTAATAACCATAATTTGCTTCTAGGTGACTACACGGGGCTATTGTTTTGTTTCATTTATATTAATTTCATTTGAAAAGATTTTATATTATATCCTGTTCCGCCCTAAGCCGCGTTACTTATAACCCGTATTTATGTTTTATAAATAGCTTCTCAGACCTGTCTTCAAGCTTTCCTAACACAATCTTCCTCTGTGACTTCCATACTTCTCATAATCCAAATAACCCTTTAGGTACAACTAAAACACAATAGACATAAATAAACTAAAAACCTATTGACAAATACTTATTCCAAAAAGTCAAATACCTATCTGACCAAAAAATAAAAATAAATTTTTTGCTGGTTTACACTCATTTTGATTTTCTTTTTTCAAAATTTATCAAAATTGAATATTAAAATATTTAAGAAATGATGCGCGACAATTTAATAGATACAAGTATTATGTAATATGATTGGTAATATAACAATAATAATGTCAAATAAATTGCAGAATAATAAATTGTAGTGTAGATATAGTATAATCAATATTACTCGGTATTGATATTGCAGGACAACAAGTTGGGAGATATATGTTTCTCGTTGCGTTATGTACCAACCGCAGGAAAACTCACCGTTGTTATCTTGGAGGCTAAGAATTTGAAGAAAATGGATGTTGGTGGTCTATCGGGTAAGCTAACACACGCGATTTCATCATTTATTGATAAAATTACTCGTTATCTCTGATGTTTTTTATTTGTTTGACTAGAAGATAAGTTTAAGAAAATAAAGAAACACTGATAAAACTATTGTCTAATTTCAGGAGTTTTAGGGTAACATGAGAACCTACCTTATTTTTATACTGCTCTTAACTAAAGTCTGTCAAAAAGTAGTCTGCCTATCTCCAAACTATTATTAAGTATACTCACTCACACTGCATGGTACTAACTTTACACGCAACATTACCTACATAATAACTTTTCATATATAATTTTATCATCTTGAACACACGCATGAAGCTTTTAAGATTTGAGTAAATGTCAACACTAAATTCAGTTTACTTTACTAAAAATTCTTAGAGACCTACCAACATAATTCGAAATTACGTTTCATATATTGATTAACTAGAACTGTAACAAAGAGAATATTTACTGTTATGATATCATGTATGTTCTAGAAAAAAAGCTGCCCTAGACATGCCTAGAAATTTTTAATAAAACCCATCCAATTAGCACATAAAAAATTTTGGCTAGTACGTGTTCATTTAGCTTGACAAAAATGTTTATAGCCAAATTATAATCTGTTTTTGTATAACCACTACAATAACGATATTAACATTATATTCATATCTATATTTCTCTCATTTGACACTATCACACTGCATAGTCACATTACATGACTAGAATTCAATTACCTATGACTGCTTGGTTGATTCCAAATATTTCTGATTTTAATACATGTATAAGGACTAAGATTTCTTTCCCATTTTCTCTTAGAACAAATTGGAATTCAATAAATATTAAAAATTTATTCCAAATGATAAGATAGATAAAAAAGATCAAGCAGTCATAACTATAGAATTAAATGTAGACCTACGTTACTATGTTACTATAGATAGATTGATATTTATACGCTCCGTTGATAACTTTTTAACATTGTCAAATCATTAGAAAAAAACTAATATATTTTTCCATTTTTTCATATCCGGATACGTCGCTGCGTCGCCACAGATCCGTACGTAAAGATTGCACTTATGCAAAATGGCAAACGTCTGAAGAAGAAGAAAACAAGCATCAAGAAATGCACACTGAATCCCTATTACAACGAGTCATTTACTTTTGAAGTACCATTCGAACAAATACAGGTGCGAGCCGAGATTGATTGGAAATTGAATGGCGTAGCACATTGCTTTGAGATTGTCTCCAAGGGCGAGTTCCTCACGGTTATGGCATGTTCTTGCTATGTTTATTTGTCTTATTCATGTATACTTATCGATAAAGTATTTCTTTTATTCAGAAAACAGACTATATTTCGTGAATGTTATACCGCTGATAGAATGAAATTCATCATTTGAAACCGTGCTAACAAATCTAAATTGATTACATTCCAACTTTTAAATCGCTTTACCGCGAAGGATTGCTACGTTTTTAAAGAATGGCAAAATTTATTGTGGATTAAGACAAATAAAAAGAAATAATAATATTATTACGCAAAATCACTGCCGCGATTATCACCCTTGGAGAACAATCGTGGACATTGTCTTGAATGAAGATACTGATATACAGCGAATACTTCTTCATTCAGAATTGTCCCTAAATGTGCAAATTGATGTTGTGTACCTAATGTGATACTGATATAAATATTTACACCACTTGCATCCAACCCGTCCTTTTCCTAGTCGTGTTGTTGTTGAACGATGTTTTGAATGAATCCTATAAATGTTTTTGTTTAAAAGCGCACTTATGATCTTTTGCTTAGTCAATGTCCTCAGTACCTACATTATTTACTTAATTATTGATTAGATTGAATGAGCTAAGCAAAATTTTAACTGATTGCAACTTTATATTAATTTACGCTTTTTATGTCCGTGTTATTATTTATTTATATTTTGCTATTGTTTATGTAAGATTTGCCAAGAATACCAGTTTATGTTATTATTGTTGTTGATATATTAATATTAAATTCTAGGGTAATTAGATACTAAATTACTATTACAAAATATCTATCCTTTAACTCTATAATCTCTGTCTCCATGTCCAATTACCTATATTCCTCTCTTATATTTTTTAAAGTCAAGATTTTATGGTTTCCGTTTAAGAAGTGATAACCTTTAACTGAGATTAACAGTTTCAGTTAGAGATCTTATTTTTTAAGGTAATCTTAAAGATGTTGGCTTTAAAACATATATCTTCTCCATGCAAAATGAGTGGTGTACGAAAATCTCCCCTCGTAACTGCATTACAACTTGGTGACTTCAAACTGTAATTACTTTGTTTTACGGAATCCAGTCCCTTTCTTCTTCTTTTCTAATCTATCATTTCATATTTTCTTATATATTTATTTATTATTCCACCTTAATGTACCTCATCCCCTTAACAAAGGTAGATTGCAGGTAAGTCAAAGCATTCACAGGGAGCACAATGACCATTACATTACGGTAACACCGACGGACAGAAACAGTTGGACACTCAGAACTACATATGAATTAGCAGCTCATAAATTAGCTTTCCATTATTACTTTTTTATAACACATCTCACAAAGTCCACAAACCTGCCAGCGTTGTTGATAAAGGAGGTTCCACGCTTTTCTGGAGCATAAGATGCTGCTAGTCTATAAAAATAAGGTACATATAATATCTGTCCGTCACTAACTCAACTTTTGACACATTTTATGGGATTATATCATTCTATACTTAGGTACCTACAAGAGATGTCCGACTTCTCTTGTTGGTACCTACATTAATACCAGACATTTTATATCGTCGTACCATTATTTAATAATCTATGAACTGCACAACAGAAAGTGAATCTAGTAGTAACGGTGGTGGATTACGACCGCATCGGAACTTCGGAGCCTATCGGGAAGGTTGTGTTGGGGTACAACGCATCAGGAACCGAGCTGCGCCACTGGTCCGACATGCTGGCCAGCCCTCGCCGCCCAATCGCCCAGTGGCACACACTCAAGGACCCCGAAGATGGAGAAAAGAAGGATTAAACGAAGAATATAGGTAACACTTCACTTATCTTATTGAAGTACCTAGACTAGTACCAACTAATATACGAAAATAATTTTTTATTCAAATCTCAACATATCCTCAATATGTTGTGTGTATGTCCTTGACTTGTTTCAGATTGATGATTGTATCATCATATACATATATGTCGATGAAATGGAAACATAAATGCAATTATTATATTTAAACTTATTTTAAATCTATTTAGTTTTATTATTTAAAATTTTAACCGTTCAAACTTCAATGTTTTGTACGTTAAAACTAGTTGCACGTAAAAATATTTGCACAGGCCAAACTTGGAGTATCTCCATCAGTTAAACATTTACAGTACATAGTAAAAAATACTTACCTACACCTATGGGATGTTTAACGTCGACATAATTACCTACTAAAACTTTTCATTCTTTTTTAAAAAATAAAATTAGTACGTTTCTTCGATAACCCTGTTCGATTAGTTTCAGAGTAGCAAGAAACCGTGAATGTTCAACAACCGGTACGAAGGAAAACAGCCTTAACATTTCATTTCACTATCTTCTCGCTCAAGAGGATCTACTTCATTACATTTTCGACGTATTTAACGAGACTTTCAAGGATAGTATTAAAAATATAAATATTCTAATCTTGGAACTATTATGTTATATAAACTGTTAATGCTTCGTTGGTGTAAACTTAAATACCTAGGTGTTGTATAAGTATTTAAAAATTCAGAATGTTATTAAAAGTATATTAGGGAAATACCTGTCTGTTTCTTATGATTATAAACACGGATTAAATACGACACACTCTAAAAACGAAAATGTGTCGATGCAAATTATCTGACACGTTCACATGCGAATAATGTAGGGTACATAAATAGCTATTTTAGCAATGATCTTACATTTTCACTACTATTTTAGTGGGTCAGGACCAATATGCGGTATCAAACTTACTAGTAGGTACCTACTTATAGTCCTACAAAACATATAAATGTCTCAGTAGATACCTTATTGCAAGTACCGATGAAGCTATGTATTGGTACTATATAAAATTATTTATGTTTTGTATTTTAATTGATTCGTTGCCTAACTAATACTCATATCGCCATGCTTAAATTTATATATCTACTTAGGTATTTACTTTATCCTAGAGCCCGAAAAGCCCCATAGTTTTACGAGTACTAGATATTACGTACAGGGCAGGCGCGGATTCAGCCCTCAAAAGCTAGTGGTCACAGCCTCACGAAATCAGCTAAGCGCGAGTCTGAGTTTGAATTCGCAAAGGAGATGTTTACAAAATATATGAGTGATTCATTTTTTTTTTATTTAATTAAGGCATTGGATGTCATCAGCCTATCGATCTTAATAAACCGTGAAAGTATGTCGTCACAAGTCTACTAGGGTTGTGGGCGTGCCCATCGTGTCCACAAGGGTGGATCCGCGCTTGAGCATGGGAAGATGTTCTGCTTTTAATCCGATTGTTATTTCAAAATATTTCTATTCAAAATATAGTATTTATTGAAGCACCATTACGTTAGTAAAAATAATATTAAAGCGTAATGTGTTCGCTGAAGGTATAATCATGCCTCCAGTGGTTAAAAAACCCTAATACCAGAAGCTATGTAAATAAGTTAAACCTGTTAAATTTATTACATTCTATTTTACTATCATATAAGTGTTATATACCTTTTTAAAATTAATTATTACGTTCCTCCTAAGAAGAAAAGCGTCTATGTAGTTATGTAGGTACAGCTTAATACCAAAATATTTATTTAAATTATAAAAAAAATGCCATCATAATCTCGTAAATCTTCTTTCGAGGAACAGTAGGCCTATGAAACATTTTATCAATGATATTTAAATACGAGTACATGACATATTTTGTTTGCTAGATACTTTCCAGATAATTTCATTTAATACACTGTTTAATACATTATTGTTCTATGATTCAAATTTTAATATTGTACCTAACGTTTGTTATAATTATAAAGATAACGCCTGTGTACCTAGAAAATGCGCGTTATTTTATACAAACTAACAGTAGATACGTTTATCCATTTATAATAGAAGATTGTAGAAATTATCCGTTTAATTGTGTTAAATATCGACTCAGTATGCCATCGAAATGCGTAACCTCATTAAATATTTAAGAAGCTGATTTAATGAAGAAGAAATTTAACGTCTAGATAATCGTAAATATTTCAAGTACCTACCTTCTTAAATTATTAACATTTAATACGTGGATTTATTAAAAGAAAACTTACTTAATATTGTACGACCTGTTCTTTATCTTATCATTATGTACCTAATAGCTTTCTACTTATATATACACATATATCTGAAAACTTTACTTCGACGTTTCATCTGTTCAACGTAATGTATTGTAGCTCTTAATAATTAAAAGTAAAACCCCTTGTTTCGATGTGAAATATTATACCTACCTACTTAGCTATTGCTTGACTGTTGTTGATCTCAAACTTATATGTTATTGTGTATATAATATAATCACATGTTACATTTCACGATCACGTATATAGAGAGTAGGTTATAAACGTCAGGCTTCAAATATAATATAGAAGTGCACCAACACGAAACATGTAGCCTTGTGGTTCATGGTTTTGTATTTAAAAACGTACTTTACTGTAATTATAAGTAAAACGTTGGCGTCACAACAGAGTTATGGAAACTATTTTCGATAAATACAGGTAAGACTTTATACCTAACTGCGATAGAGCGATCTACTGTGAAAATGTAATAACTTTGACATTTGTTACAATTCAATAGGTACCTATCACTTTATAATTAGTAAGTCGTGATGAAAACCTAAGGAGCTTTTAAGAATGTCCATAAATCTGTTGTAATACCAACGGAGCATTCAGGCGGGGCCAGTCCAACGGCCGCCCATAGTAGTATGACAATATATGTAGACATTCCAACGCTATATATGTTGAGATATGTACTAAATACAAATCGTATTTATAAGGCGAATGCCGCGTATGTGAATAGTCGCTATTTAATGTATTGTTGATATTTTTAAACCTAAAATTTATTATATCATATATCTACAGAAAACCAGTTACAACGGACGGTAACCATCATTGTCCATTAAAAATTTTAAAATATTCAAAATACAGTGTTCTTATACGGCGACAAATTTTTGGAATAAAGTAGATATGTTCGATAAATTAGAAGAAGGAAATCTAAACAGAATGGCTGAAAACCATTTCTTAGTATCCCTGCTTAGGTACACTAAAACCAAAAAAACAGCCTTCAATATTTTGTTATATCAAAATTGAAGTAAAATGTTAAGCGAGGCGGTCAGACACACAAAATAAAGATTATAAGTAACTAATAACAATTACATACAAAAATTATTATATTTACAAATTGTATGACTTGGAAAATCCCGAAAATCTACTTAATTATATTCCTAAACTGTTTTTGATGAAGACTTTTATCTTTGCACAGCGCGGCGAATATTAATATCAAATACAGCACATACCTAGTTGCGAAGATATTAATATAGAGCTGTTATCAAACCATTGCAAATTCGCTGTGATAGTCTCATTCAATTCGCGCTGGTTTGAATTACTTTACAGCACATATACCTATAGTTAAAAATTAAATGCAATAGATAGAAATTTAGAGACAGATTGCATAATTATACGTTTTTATAACAGTTCTTACAATAGATGCAGCGTATGGCAATCTTGGTTAGAGTTTTAGATTTTGTTCTACTACGTATGGATAGTTTAAAACGAAACATATTGCCTATGAATACATAATATGACACGGAGTCTGGTTGGTAAATTTAAAATGATCATAACTTATGTATCAAACTTTAAATTAATTTACATAACGCTCATTATACGAAAGTTTTGACTGGTTTATTAATAGGTATTTTACTTAAAACTTCAACATTTAAAATAGGACACAAAAATTGTTTTAGATTAATAATATAATTATAAAATCTCAAATATCTATGAAATCTCTTAACGCAAATAAACAAAAAATCTACCGAAAAAATTATTATTGAAATATTTATTACCATTGAAAAATGCAGGGTTACAATACAATGTTTCCACAATATATGTTAGTTTATTTATTGTGCTAAAACTCACACAGCAGCTATACTGTCTGTAGATATGTATAAATTGGGCATATATGAGTTAAAAAGACTAACTGTTGTGTAATTGACTGAATCAACGGAAAACATGTTTATTTCATCAACAACCTTCATTGTTGTATTATCAAATGTATATAAATATGTAACTCATTGATAAATTTATCATATCACTTGCCACATAAAGGAAATTCAATTTCTGAATAATTAATGTTATGTTATTATTTGTTTAGAAATAAATGTTTATTTAGTAAATGATTGTTTAAAGTAGTATAACAGTAATGTATTATGTAAACTAAAGAATGTCTATAATACATAATTACATAGAAAATGGGATTTTTATTCTGAAAAAACACAAAGTTTTAATAGAAAGTAACTTTATTTACAATTTGATGAAACAATAACATTAAATACACGTCATATATATAGTAATAATATTAGGCATATAGATAAATAATAGGCATATGAACATTTACTGCCATTTAAGTAACAACCTTTTCACTACAAGAACACTAGTGTACACACGAGTAAATAAAGAAATTTTGAATTGAATTGAATTGAATTGACTATATATTTATAGGTTTTTTAAGGCACCTGCGTAGTAAAAAAGCATCAATGTTTTACATTGTATATCACTTTACTTACAAATTATTAGTCTCAAGATTTTCACTAAGTTCATATTTTATTACAATTGAGCATTAAATTACTTCAAATGTTGTAAGCGAGACAACTATGTTACTACCAAATGAACACAAAGACCTTGCCTACTAAATATTTCATTGTAAACGCAAACTGATATTGTAAAACTATACCAATAAGCTTACTGATTACATTTAGATTTATTCAATAAACTATACACTGAAATATCAATGTATAGGACTTAAAATTACATGGACCAACACATTTATGGTTGCAGGGGAGAAAAGGGAGTTCTGACATCTGAGAATATTCTATTTAAGCACCACACTTAGCTATACATTCCTATAATTTTAACAATTGACTAACAAATCAAGAGACTAAAAGTAAAAGTTCTGTATGAATAATATCAAATTTATGGCATAAATAAAAACCTACGTATTTGCAAACTTTAAAAATAGAACAGCCCTTATTTCGTCACTTTAAATGTATATTTTACACTGCAGGTATATTATTTTCATTTCAATGACACTTCATGTATTACTAATGTCTTGGCATAGTTTCATGTCGTTAGTTGTATAGCTGCTAAAGAAATATTTGCATTTGATTTTAGTTGTCATCGTAATACCTGCGCTTCATAGTTCGATACTTTTTTAATTTATACAACGCTTCAATTTCTTTCACGACAAATTGTCCATGTTTTATCATTGTATCAATCTTGTTTGGATCAGTTTCGTTACTGTTTTTAGTGAAAACTTTGTATAATCTCTTGCGAAATAAGTCATATCCTTGAGGCCAGTCCCTACCTAAAAACAAAAGCTGCAAATATACAATACAATAAAAATGTTTGTGTAACTGGGGAACAAAACAAATAAGAT
This sequence comes from Tiana niger, assembly GCA_018249895.1. NCBI lineage: Eukaryota > Metazoa > Arthropoda > Insecta > Lepidoptera > Hesperiidae > Tiana > Tiana niger. The sequence continues at coordinate 19,964 of DWNH01000016.1, forward strand.
GAATAGCAAAGAATTCTCTACATACCGTTTTGTATAGTTGTAGTACAGCTTGTCTTTGACCTTGTGACATTATAATTATTTTCTTTTCATAGATAAATTATATGATTATGGCTACAGTCTAAAGTTCATGGTAAAGAAGTTAAATTATCTAAAATGGACGTAAACAACCGTCTGTATATCTAATCTAATCTTGACATTTAGACAATCATTTCATTTGACACTGACAAAATGCTCCATAGGCTTCAGCCTGTTCCACACGATACAATATATTTGGGAACCATTAAGTAATACCTACTACACAATAACTTTTAATATTTACCTCATACCAATATTTTTATAAGTAAATTACGAACGCAACGACATATAAAATGCAATTTCTATGACGAGTTAACTATTAAAGATAACTTCCGATAAAATTTACGCAAGTGCAACGCTTTAACGTTTTACGAATAACTTTATTTCTACCATCACGGGACGGCAGAAATATACCTATTGTTGGCTTGGTGCAGTATAAGTCGAAGACCCGGTTCCTGCTGTGAACGGTCATACTCATATTCGTAATTTCGCCACATTGTGTTTGGGTATGTTTTATTTGGGTTCAAAGTACGGAAGAAATCGATTATACTAATTATTTGAATTTTAGCAGCGGGCTTCTTCTGCGAACGATTTTAATTCAAGAGCCAATTTTCCCAATTAAATAGGTACATTTGATGGTAAACAAAATTTTAATAACAATTATAAAACCATACAACAGTGGATCCAATTTAACAAAGAAAAACATTTTTAACTACAGGTTTTCTCGAGCTCGACGATACATCGAATTAGCAATACAGCGAATTCGCAAATAGGTGGCAATTTTTTCTGATCCATTAATGTGAATTTGGATCCCATAATAAGTATCACTATCATTGGCGTTCTTTACACATGCAACCCTGATCATGAAGATACCCTACATATCCATTTCTGACTGAAGAGCAACGTGATGTGGTAGATGAGCAGAATTCATTAAAAAAATTCCGCGTAACTAACCTAAGATTTTTTTCTTCATCTAGTAATCCTTCACCTGCAAATAACTCCACTATTTCCTGAAATTGATAATAACTACGTGACTGCATAAGTTTAAATCCAATAAGACTAAATCGGTGCTTGTCTCTTACATAGTCATTTACATACTCTTTACTTGCTTGTAACTAAGCGACGAGTTTGCGAGACGTTTATAGGCTCTTTGACGAAACGTATTTGATTTTTACAGCAGAATTTCATTCTTTTACTTAATACGTGCTTAATACCACTTCTTAAAACAGGCAGCAAACGTACTTTGAAGCAATCAGCTTAATATCAAAACGTGGGAAATAAATATTTCCATTTATTAAAGATATGGCCGACGAAGAAGCTGCTCCACGTGAGAAAGGTGATGGATAAAGCTAAAATTATTACTTATAATTTTAACATACAAGCAAAGATAGCACTTGCTGATATGACCCACACAAATGTTTTATACATACAATACAAATATAGGAACTTCTCAGCAAATATATTATGAAAACGTAACATGTCACGTAGTTTTAACGCCACTAGCGTCTTTTACCGGTGCAAAAAGCATGCCTTCTAGAATCAGCTATCGGATATTATGTGATTCGTCAATTATTTCTCTGTCCTAGAAGGGATAATGTACGCTGTATTCTAACGAAACTGGGGGAAACGTATTTATAACTTTAGGTATTACCTATCACTAACTATCTTGTTGATATGTACATAAACAGAATAGATGAAATTAGTCAATACGCTGTTATAAGATGTCCAAGATATAGTACAGGGACCACCCGGTACTGCACTTTCACGTGTACCTATCTAAGACTAGTTATGTCCCTTATAATATTTAGAGTAACAGTAGTCTGTTACTCTAAATATTATAAGCTTGCATGACACGACATCATGCTTTTAATGCCGGTTTAGTACAATGTTACGAAAAACAATAGTTAATTTATCGGAGCATTGTAATTAGTTGAAGGTGAAGAAGAAGAAGAAGCTGTACCCGAAGAAGCAGTCCCTGAAGAGTTAGAAGAGGAGCAGGTGGAAGAAGAATCCATCCTCACTGAATATGATCCCGATGATTTCCTCTCTGGCGCTGTAAATAGCTTGGACTCAACAATACCACTGGACTTGTTTGAATTTGAGTATCCTTTGGTCTACAGTCTAGCTAGCATTACGTATAAAATTAAATCGTCGAAGTATAACTAAATTGTATAGGTATTAATTGTGTCTGCGCATACAAATTTTTTTCTTGCAGCTGGTTTACTGATGCTCTAACCGATGGTTGTTTGGAAAAGTTAAGGCCGCCTCAATATTCACCTATTATTAATTTTGCAAATAAAGAGTATTGTGTGTGTGTGTACTTTAAGAGGAAATATCGTGTTTAAGTATCTAATTCCTTTCAATATTCCATCATCCACCAAGCATTGACCTCGAGGATATCTGTGAATTTTTTTTAGGGAATAAAAGTAGCAAACGAGAGTGCAGGCCACCTGGTGTTAAGTAGTCACTGCAACCCATGGACATCCAGTTGCAACTTCAGGCAGTATTGTAGTCCTACCTGAAATCGCAAATAGATGCGTTGCTACTTCTGAGGATTAAGATGGTCGCCTCGTATTTAGTGAACTCCGGCATCCACACACGACATCCTCTTTCCGAAACACAATAAATTGCTTTACGGTAAATATGGGTGTGGCGGTGGCACTTCCCCGGGCGGCAGCCTACCTTAACCTTTCAAAATATCTCTAAGATATCTTAATTTTAAACAACTTAGTCTAACTGAAAATATTCCTTATTCTTTGGCATTTACTACAATTCCTTAACCGTCCCAAGATATTCCTATGGTTACAACTGTCGCAAATATTTTAACTTGTGCGCTTGCGATGATGCCGTCGTTTGCTGGTCGGCTGGTAGCATCATTACCTTTATGGACGTAAATACCAAACAGATGTGGTTTCGAAGAAGTACTACAGGTGGCTCTGTAGGAAATATTACCGTAAATATTGACTTTTCATGACTATTCATATTTATTATTGAAGAATTGCCTTGTAGGTAAAAAAAACTAAATCAACTGTTTGCAATTAATTCAAACGTTTTAGTCGTACCGAAAGGATCCAAACTACCGTATAGCTATCGCGGAGGGGAAAGAAGGATATCGAGATCCACTGATATTGCTCTACACCTGGCCTCAAATGGAAATCGACGCAGTTCTCCGAGACGGAACGGCTAATGCCTATTCTATTCTTGATTTTAGGTAGTGTATTATTTTAACACTAAATAACTAAAGCCTTATTATACTTTAATTGTTGGTGTTGATAACTTTCGAATGGACAATTTTCCTGACAAATGGTCAGTAAACACAATTAATAATTTACTTTGACTTGCCGTATATAATTAATTTATGGTCTTTATATCTCAACACCTTAGTAACATCTTGGAAAATGTACTGACATCAATTATTGCAAAGTAATTTGGATTACAGTCCTGATGGAGAACTTCTGGCTTCAGTTGGCAAGGAGCCAGACTACAATTTAACAATATGGAATTGGAAACGGCACAGGATCCTTTTGCGAACAAGTGCATTCACTTTTGATGTCAATACTGTAATGTTTTCACCGTATTGTCCAGGACAACTAACCACAGCCGGTAATTTCTAAAAAAAATAGTTTTTTTTTTCCTTAAAGTCTTTTATTGCGAAAGATTTATATTTTTCCATTTAAAATATTGTAGGAGCTGCACATATAAAATTTTGGAAAATGGCTAATACTTTTACTGGTCTTAAATTAAAAGGCGAACTTGGTCGGTTTGGAAAAACGGAAATATGTGACGTACTTGGAGTCTACCCTATGCCCGATGAAAAGGTATTGTTATTAAAAGATATGTATTGTCAAATTTCTTTGATTTAAGAGAAATTAATAGCGTTGTAAGCATTGTCCTCCACTGATTTAGACCACAATATACATTATTTCACACTGTACTCGGGCGTTTACATATTACAAGCAATAAAAATGTCCAAGTTTAGTTCTAACGTCAGGAAATGCAAGAAGTTTAATACAATTTACAATTGCCATTAGTATCTAGCATTGGAAAAAATTATATGAATGAGTAATAATAGGATTTTAAACAACATTTATTCTTTATAGGTTTTATCCGGCTGTGAATGGGGCAATGTTCTGGTATGGGAAGCTGGTCTCGTTAAATTGGAAGTAACTCAGCGTGGCAGAAAAACTTGTCATAAAGCACCAGTTGTAAGCATCTTTAAACATTCTGCTTTGTTTTTAACAATATGCAATCGGAATGAGAGAGGGATATATAATTTTATTTTCTTATTTTAATTTTTAGATCCAATTCATGTTAAGCCCGGCCGGTGATGAAGTGACAACTATTGCTCGGGACGGCTGCGTGCGTGCTTGGTACTGGGATACCGTAGAACAAGCTGATCCGCCAGAAGACGACCCATACGTAGAACTTAATCCAGTCGCAGAGACTTGTGTCAGTAATCTAACATAAATAAAATAAAAGTCAGCGAAGGCTTCATTTAATCAGCGCAGTGATCCACAGCATGGACCAGAAGGCAGTGCCGTGCGCAGCAGTGGGACAGAATGGGTTTTAGTAGACGCTACTCTTGCCCCAACAGGACTATGTTGTCCTCCAGTCGCAGAGACTTGTGTCAGTAAACGAAGTGACCACATTTAGATACAATGAATGCCGGTAAAGGTCCTATAACTGCTATCCGCATTTAACCGCATTTAACTTTAATGGTGGACCATAGCATAAGCTCTCTTATAGTAGGGCGACCCATACACAGCAGTGGGACAAAATGGGCTGATGATTTGCAAGTTAATACACCTATCAACTTTTGTTACGATCAACCACGTGTTTTTGATTTAAAACAGAAAACTCGGTTTCCGATAGAAATCTTTAAGATGATTACCATCATCACCTCTACATTCAACCTAAGCCTGTATACTTATTTGAAAGATATCATATTGGCTACGTTAATCTTTTTGCAGGTGCCGGGTTGTCAAATTATGACTTTAAAGCACCAAAAAGACATGTATTGGTATGCGCAAGTAAGTACACTACCGTGAAGCAATTTATTATGTTTGGGAAAGTGAGTGTGCTTGCCGGAGTTCTCTAAATACGACGCTACTATCTTAGTCCTCAGAAGTAACAACGCATCTATATGGTCTCTGGTAGGATGTTGGATCTCAGGTAGAACTAAGGTACTGCCTGATTTTGCAAGTGGATAATAATAATAATAAATAACGCTTCACACTCATAGCCCCACACTCAAATTCTAGAATCTAGTGTCGTGGGTACCATGGACACACACACAGACAATTACACAAACACCCAGACCGAGAACAGAAATCTAAATTCATCA